>PVJO010001946.1:0-156334 GCA_004026905.1 Hystrix cristata
TGTTTTGGGGGGATTAATGGTAAAGTGTTTATTATTGTAAATGTAAACATTCGATACATGTTTTTATCATATCTTATACATTGATGGGGGACAGTGTGAAATTTTGATACAGGTATATAAAGTATGATGATCGAATCATGATAATTAACATATTTATCACCTCAGACATTTATCATTTTTGTGTTGAGAACATTCAAAATCCTCTCTTCTGGCTATTTTGAAATATACTTTACCTTTTTTTTTTTTTTTTTTTTTAGTGCTGGGGATTGACCCCCAAGGCCTCATTCTTCCTGTCCAGCTGTTCACCAGCCTGTCTCTGGCCCTCCTAATCGCTGATAGGCGCCACTCTTTTCTAAGAGAAGGGACCATGGAATCCTAGAGTCTCATCATTGGAAGTTATCTCAGCGATCACCTGCTCTTGTCTCCACCTAAGTGCTGGGTCTTTCTGAGGAATCTGAGTGCACCGACGGTGTGGCTGTGACGCCTTGTGGGAACGTAACAGAAATCTTTTTCTCGTGTCTAATTTCCATAATGGTACACGAGGCAAGGAAAAGTGCCCTCCTGGTCATTCCCTTTCCTACTACTCCCTGGACGTCTCCAGGACTCCGGGGCTATGTGAAAGCTGCACGCTCCATCTGAGAAGGTTTGAGTAGGCGGAGTCCTGGAAGCTTTCAAAAGCCTTCGCCTTTGCTCCCCACGATCTACTCTTACAAGCAATCCCTGAGAGAAACGAGAAGAAATGGGCGATTCTTTTTTTCCACTGCAAAACTGTGGATTATTTTGGTTAATAGGGTTGACTCTCTCACATTTTTTGGCTTTTATATCTAAAACAAATAAATAAAAACAGCCTGTTCTGTGAACTCTATAGAATCTGAGCTAATGGTGTCCTCTCCTTTCTCCCATCCACTGCAGATTCTGGCCACAGCCTGTGAGCATTAGAAAAGAACTTGTCACCCACTCAACTCCTGTCTCACTCTTAAAGGAAAATATTTATATTATGCCACTGAAAGGGTTTCCATGGCAGTGATGACTGTAACACTGTTGCCTTAGCAACCACTTGAGTCCATCTTAAATGATCTGAAATCCCCTTCACAGACAAATAAGGAAAACCTGTCAGAAGTGCGATTGCGCAGGTGGGGAAGCCCTGAAAGACATTTCTTCGGCCCCCAGCTCTCCCTCAGCTCTTGCTCCTCAGCCCCCACACCCGCCCTGGGGTAACCTTTTCTGTACACTACTCGGGAACTTTCCACACCTCTTGCTCTTCTAAGAGCTTGTCCTTGTCCTTTCCCTAGCGTTCAGACTCTAATCCACCATGGAGACACTGCCCCCAGCTCTGCAAAGGGTTAGGGCTTGGCATGCAAAGCCCTGCCAAAGATAACAGGAGGCAGAATAAATACACACATCATCCTTTTTATAGAGCCCTGCTGCTCGCCCCTGGAGACCGTTTCTCTGTCCAGCCCAAAGCAGCTCTGAGGGACAGTGCTACAGGATCAGACCAGCCCGGCTGGAGGTACAGCTCCTAGGCATGGCGGGTTGGCAAGTCCTTTCTTCCAGGCCTCAGTTCCCTCATCTGTAAAATAAAGGAGCTGGGTGGAGGTTCTTCTGGCTCTTATGTTCTGGGCATTTTTATGAATCAAGAATGTGTCATCGTTTGTCTCCCAAAGGCACTGGACAGTCCTCTTAGCATGGCAGCAGGGGACTCCCAGGACGTCCGGAGCAGAAAGGGCTTGCCGACGCTGTGCGACGGCACCAGGTCAGCCGCACTGCACAGTGTGTGCACCTGGGAGGCATGTCATTGCCTCAGCGTCACGGTTAGTGCCGCGGGCACCGAACTTCAGGGTCGATCTAACTCAAAATCTCCTGCTGCTGAAGGTGCTGCCGATAAAGGAACTCTCTGGGATGCAGCGACTTTTCTCCCCGAGGAAACATCTTCAATGCAATTCATGCTCAGCTCTGGAGTTTTCTTTGCCTCTGTCCTTATTGAAAAGCAGTCTGAAAGGCAGAAATGCTGACCCATTTTCTTTCATTCTTTCTCCGGCTCCTAACTGACAGGGAGGAAGCTTTTCTAAGACAGGAAGAGAGCAGTTTACATTATTTTTATCGTTTTACTGGTAGGCCAGAAAGTCACTTTACCAGTTTGCTGTAGAGAGCAGAGAAATGCAGTGAACCATGGAAGCCAAACGAAAAGGGAAAGGAAATTCAGAGGGAAACCGAAATACTTCGCACAGTATGATGTCTACCAATATCACATCCAACTTAGTCACACTTGTGACCTAACCGAGAAGCAGGATGGTCCCGGAGTTAAGGCACAGGCTTTGAAGTCATACAGAGCTAAATTCAGAGTCTGCTGTCACACCCACCACCCCTGTGACCATGGCAGCAGGTTCCTGGACCTCTCTAAGCCTCCGTCTCTTTACCTGAAAGTGGGAGGAGCGATATCCACACAACTGGCCTCCATGCTGGTTAGTTCTACAGAGCCACTTGGCTAAGTTATATGCCCAGGTGCTCAACCAAGTGCTCATCTAGATGTGCTCTGAAGGTGTTTTATGGAGGAGGTAAACATCAGACAACCTCAAGTCAAGATGTGACTGCCGAGAGTGGGCATGGGCCTTACCCAAGCAGATGAAGTCCTTCGCAGCAAACACAGAGGTTTCCTGAAGAAAAAGAAATTCTGCTTCAAGACTTCAATTTGAACTCCTACCAACTGCCAGCTTGCCCTATTAGTTTTGGGCTCATTGGCCCCCATTACTGCATAAGGCAATTCCTTAAACTCTCTCTTTCTCTCTCAAAGTATATATATGTTTTAAATTGTAAGTTACACATGCACATGCCCATCTTCTGTTTCTTTGGGAATCCCAACTGATACCTGGTACAGGCTGTTTGGGGATGGCATAGTGTGTGGGTACTAGGCATGTTCTCTGGGCCCGCCCACCTGCAGCCTGTGTAAGAGGGACAGACCTGTGCACTGGCCCAGCTGATTGGAAGATAACATTTTGCCCCTCCGCTCTCTCTTGCTGGGCACAGCTGACTGGACTGGGAAGAGCAGACCCCCTGACCTAAAGTCAATGATTCACGGCCTGGTTTATCTGATCCAAAGGGACCTGACAGGCCAGTTAGTTTTCTTTTCTTAGGATCTTTAAGAGGAATTAAAGAAAGAATTCACCAGGTGATAGAGGAGAAATCAGGTCAATGGTAGAACAATTGAAAGACACGTCACCAGCAGTCATGGAATAGACCTGTCTTATCCAGCCCATGTGATATTCTGGGTTTTCATGAATTTGTTATAAATCTATAAAATTTGGGAGATTTTTCATAACAACTCAGCTCTTTGGCACCTCTTCAGAGAGCCAGAAGTTCTATAACACGGGGCTGCTTGGGTGCACTCACCTAGAGCTTAGGTGTTACAACTGCTGGTTTTGCAAGGACCGTGTGTTTTCCTGTTCCAGCCTCCACCACCCCCTCTGAAGTGCCACCCATTCCGCCTCACACTTAGATCACCTGCCTGGCACAGGTAGGAACTGGTGCATGCTTATTTAAGTATTGCTGCTTGCAACGACCCTGAATTATAGGGAAGGTTCCTTTATTGCTTCTCAAAAGCTAATGTTTCTTTGCATCCAGAGCCAGACTTGTGGAGGCAACCCTTAACACATTTCCTGTTTCCAGGCTTCCTTGAGTCTCTCCTTAATTTTCTAAAAAAAAGTCCTCTTTCCTGAGCTAACTTGAGTGGGTCTTTACTCTTTGAAACAGACAAGCCCCTGTGTATACAGGAGTGATAACTAAACCTCCCTCCTTTTTGTCCCAAATCTCTCCAAGGCTGCAGCTTGTACAGTGTGCTGCTATCTAAGGAGGACTTCAGGGGATACTGGCTGATGTTTGGGAGCTGCAGCCTCAGGGATTAGCTGGCCACCAGGATTCAGAGTCAGGCTCTCTTTTGCCAGGGCACATGTAAGAGTAGGAGCTGCGCCAGACTGACTCATGACAATAGTTTGGCAAGTAATTCCCCTAGGTGCCTACTTTCAATTCCCCGGGTTCAGATGCAGGCAAGGTGTGGCGTAATCCTCTGGTTCCCTGGGAAGCCAAAGGCAGTATCTAGCAGGACTTTGGGAAAGCGGACTTTGCGAGTGCGGTAGGCTGTGTGATGTGAGGGGTCTCGGTACATTCATAGATTAACGCTGACACATTAACCCTAAGAATCTTCCTTTGCTGCGCACAGGGATGTCTACAAGCCCTGCTTTGGCAGAGATTTTGGTTCAGAGACATGTGTGAGCCCCAGGGGATTGCGGTTTGTTATCACTACTCCCAGGTACCTGGACATGAGCCACATATCTCAGTGAACACTGAGGTCTTTATCTTGCCTTCTAGATACAGGCTGGTGGTATTGTGTAGATCAGGGTCTTAGCCAAATGGAGGAACCGGATTTTCTAACACTTGTCCTCCTGCAAAAACATTGATTTGAACAACTATCATGCACAAAGAAAACAAAAAACCGTCACAATAGCCAAGGAAACCAGATGAAAGATTACATCACCGGGGTGTAGCACAGAAATAAGACAAGATGCATAGGGGAGGGCTTCACATTATCCGTGTCATCTTCCCATGAGCCCAGGAAGCACAGTACAGAGAGAAACAGCCTTTGTGTGGTGGAAGGAAAGAGAAATGAGCAACTGACTTTGTTTTGAATCCCAATAACTTGCTACTCCAATAAAAACCTACCACCTGGAAAGACTCCACAGTCCTCAAATCCAAGTCTGTATCCACAGACCAAGCCTTGAGGCCCACACTCGTGCCAATGGGATCCCACAGTCCTGGGCTCTAAGCTTGCCTGGCAGAAGGCCTCCAGCCAGCCCCACCGCCAGTCTGACCTCAGGGGCCTCAGGCTCTGGATGGCTCGTGGAGGGCTGGGCCTTAGTAGCCTCAGGTTTTGGACAAACCCCAGTACAAGGATGGCTTCCAGAGCTTTAGCACCATAGCCCTACTCACGAGGCCGGCCTCCCTGTATACAGCCTCCAGAGCTGCCCAAGCTTCCAGACCAGTTCAGAGGCAGAGAAACCCACACGGCCTTATGTTTCTACCTTCTCCAGTGCCAGGCTGGCATGTGCAGATGCAAGCACCAGGTCTACCCAGTGTCAGAGTAGCCCTTTCGCCCCACCCTCCAGGCAAGCCCCTCGTGCTCCAGCAGATCCAGGGTCTGGGCTTCTCTCAGTGTACCCTAGAGCCAGACCAGTCCCTGTAGACCCAAGTTCCAGAACCATCTCCGTGAACTCAAATCCATGCTACCACCTCTAGCCTCAGAACCCAAGCCCATCTTCATGGATCTAGTTGCTGGACCAGTACCTACACACCCATCCTCCAGGCCAGGCTCTGCGGCTCTAGGCACCAGGCCAGAACCTGTGATCCTAGGCCCCAGACTAGCCCTTGGGCTTCTGGTCCTATCCCCTCCCCCAGAACCAGGCTGTAAGCTCCAGACCATCTCAGTGGCTCCAGACTGTCCTGGACCAAGGATTTAGATATACTCCAGCAGACCCAAGGTCCAAGATCACCTTTGCAGATCCAGACTCGAAGCCAGCCTCTACAGACCTGTACTTAGGCCTGTCCCTGAGGACTCACGTTCTAGGCCCACCCTAACAGTAAACTAACTCCTGCAGACTCAGGGGTCAGGCGCATCCCGGCTGTAGAAGAGCCCCCATGTAGCCAACCTTTAGGCCAACGTACCTAAATCCAGGCACCAGCCCCATCTCCTTGCTGATCCAGGCACTAAATTAGCCTGCCTGGGGACTCCAGAAGCAAACTCAACCGCGGACACATCCAACCGTCTGCTCAAAATCTCTGGAGAGATTGACTGGTGAAAGTCTTTCCCAGACAAAGCCAGAATGTGAAGAATGGAATAAATCTCTTCTTCAAGTGTGCAAACATCAACAACAGCTGCATGGATCAAGAACATTTAGGAGAATATGACATCAATAAATACAATACCAGTAACGGACCCTAAAGAAACAGAGATGTATGAACTGCCCAACAGATAATTCAAAATAATTGCTTTAAGGAAGTTCAGTGAATTTCAAGAAAATGCACAGGAAATAATTCAAAGAAATCAGGAGAACAATAAATTACCAAAATTGTATGTTAAGAGAGATGCTGAAATTATACATGTACAGGGAGACGTAGCTGAGATATGTGTAGGTCTGACCCACAGTCTGAGCCTGGGAGTGAGGGCAAGATCCCTTCTCCCACCCCCTGGATGCACTTCAACATGGGAAGTACCTCAGCATTCAGTTTTAAATCAATAGCTGAATTAAGGAGCATGGTTATCTGAGAAAGGAGGAAAACAGGGTTGTTTTCTTAACATTTCCACGGTGGCTAATCAGTGAACCATCTTGTGTACCTGAGTTGCATCATTCTCGTTTGAAAACAAGTTTTAAAAATTTATATATTTTCTGAATCTAAACTAACTTTACTTTCAAGGTAGAGAATCTGGAGAAAACACCAAAGAATAAAGGAGAAAGTAAATATTAACTTTCACTGCATAGTTGTAAAATCATATTGCAGCACTGGACTGTTTATGGATTCCTCTCAGATGGGCGTTAGAGCCGGGGATTTAGTGCTAGGGGAAGTGGTCCAGTCTTAGGTAAAAAACAACAAGTGTGAATCTTAGACCTTTTCAGTCAGCTACAGACTCCACGGACTCACATTACCATATGGACCTCCACTAGCATCCCTCATGTGGCCACAGTCTGTTCTGAAATCTCAAGTCATAGTTCCCTTCCTGGAGATAGTAACTACTCCCTCTTAGAAAATTATAAAACTGATTCAGCAGCCAAAGAAATCCCTAAATTCCCTTCTAACATTTCCTTAAAACAAGCATATCCTCTCAGGAAGCCGCATCTACCTTCCCATAAGCAGCTGTGATTGATTTCTTCCGTGTTCTTGCACATAGTACACCCCCCAATCTGATAAATCTGTTAAAATCAGAATCGCTCCGGCCCGTGTCGCTGAGGTCAACCCAATTCTGCAGCAGTCTGATTTCCCCTGACCAGGTCCACATATCTATCTGGTGTCTCTCCCCATATTCCTAAGGGGAGATCTCAGGACCAACTCTTGCCAGCTCCCATAGCACAGTTCCCGTCTGCTGGCTCAGCACATTTGTACAGGGTCAGGCGTTGTGTGGTAAGACAAGGTGAGGAGGCACGGCTTTAAACAAGCTGCTTATAACAAATAACAGATTGCCCAGGTGGATATCTTTTCTTTCCTCTATGCTTGTGGCCCCTAAGTAAGTCTCTAATGGAAATAAACCCCACGTGTTCTTCTTAAGCTTCCAAATCAGTTTCTTCTGACAATGAACCCCTGCTAAGCACTTTCCGTGTGCCAGGTCCTGTACGGGTGTGTTGGAAGACACCAGCTGGTTAAGACAGTGTCTACTGTCAGTGAGTCACAGGGCTCCAGAATGAGAGGGCAAAAAAGGATGGGAGACAAAAGGGTCCACCTTTGCACTATACGCAGGAGAAAATGAGGCTCAGGGTGAGGATGTACCCTATTTTTCCAGAGTTGCCAATACTATCAGAGCTGGCCCTGCAACCCAGTTCTTAGATGCCTCGGCCAAATCTTTTCCATTCCACTATGGAGAAGAGAACACTTAGAGCAGAGGAGAAACTTCGGGTGTCCAGGCAGATGACCTAGAGGAGTGAAATGGGCTGAGCAGGGACTGTTAAAGGAGACCCCCGTGTCTAGCCCTGGGTACCACCTCCCACCTAGCCAAAATGAGGCCAGAGGGGAGTGCGTAACTAGGGCTAAGTGTAGTCTCCTAGCTCTGCATGGTTAAACACCCCATCAGTTGAAGTTGTCTAACTTCATTTGCATGGCTTAGCCAAGGGACTCAACTTAGTGGGCATACGAATAGCTGAGGAGGTAAAATGTGAATTCCCAAATCCTCCCTCAGAGTCTTAGCCAAAATGTGATGTGACTGACCCACGAGCTAGCGAAGCCAGTGAAAGGGACACTAGCACTGGACTGGACCCTGAGACTTGGAACCAGGAGCTGGCTAGGTGAGCCGCTATGAGGCGTGGACAAATCCCAAGAGTTCCCTGTGTGTGGTTAGGCAAGGAAGCTGGATGTGAGCCTTCCGGTTCTGATGTCTCCGGGTTGTGCCATCTGATGGGTCTCACACTCAGGCGCCTCCTTGGCTGCTATGCTGAGCAGACGCGGGGGGACTAGGGCAAAGGCTGTACTACATCCAGGGGGACGGGCTCTTTGACAGCATTTTCTGTGATGATGGCCCTGGACCTGAGTCCTCGCCCATTCAGGACACCCTCTACCAACTGACAGCTCCCAACATGTAGAAAAGCTGAGAATGGAGCCCAGCTAAAGGGCCTACTTGTGGAGGTGGGTTGAATCCTCCAAACTCAGCTGTTTTAAACCCTCCTTCCCCCATTGACAACGATGTTCATTTACATACCTGGGAGGGAAGCAGCTCGGGGCCACACAGGAGCCTTCAGGGGATAAGAAAGGGTCTTGGGGAATCAATTTTGGGCCACAGAGGCGGGACTTACCAGCCTTCCCACCTTTAGTCCCCAGAAATCACGGAGAAGAGAAACTCTTTGGAGCCAGATCTGAGTTCCAGTCTCAGCTTGCTACTTACCAGCTGGGGAAAATCCAAGTGATTTAAGGTCTCTGGACCTGTGTGTTTGCTTGTCTAAAGAAGCCAAATGGGAGCGATCAAACTTACCATGAAGGTGCAGGAAGAATAAATCTGAACACACACAGGAAAGTGCCTGGCACTTAGCAGGAGTGCGGCCATCCCGGCCCGCCCCTCCTCCTCCCCTCCAGCTCTCCCTTGCTCTCAGCCCTGCCCTGGGGAAGGTGTGGTTACCCTGTCTCTCCAGCCTTCAGAGTCATCAAGATAGAATGGGGTGGGGGGCTGGGTCCTTCTCTCTTCAACTTTATTGAAAAATCTTCAAAAGAAGCATTTATACCAAAAGTAACTCTGAGGAAACAAAGAGAAATGAAGAAAGCAAATATAAATCCATAAAATGAAATGCAGATTACAGCTCCTACAAGAGCCTCTGACAAACCTCCTACAGTTGTCGGGATGATGGGTCCCCAAGTGAGCGAAGATTGAAACCCTGCCCCTCCCACAGCCTCCTTTGCCTCGGGGCTGTTTTCTCAGCCTGAGGAGGGTGGGAGGCACAGAGAGCGCTGCAGTTCGGCTGGCCGGCCAGCTTTGCGACTCCTCCAGGCTGCTCAGCTCTTCCTCCCCTACACCCCGCTGGTGGCCCCTGCGAGGATGAAGCCACAGCCCCTCCTGTGCGAGGTGTAAGAGACTGCACAAAGCCTATCACGACTCCAGGCTCACTCGGGTGGGTGTTGGACAAACAGCGGCAGGGAGAGGCAAATGCTGCCTTTTCTGCATCTGGAAAGGTCTTGCAGTGTGAGTTGCTGGGGCTGTCAATGGACGGAGGTCAGGAGCCCTGCGATCCAGTTTTGGACTCCCCCAGCTCACAGCCCACGACCCACATGCAGTCCTGGGGGGATGCTGCCACCTCGAGGGCAGAGCTGCTGAGCCGTAGACTTGGCCTGGACTTGGGATGACCAAGGTGAGCCCCAACACACAGGTCACCAGCACCAAGCGAAGAGTGAGGCGCTCAGCTTCCACGAGCTTCCGGACCAGACAAGCAGGAGTAGTATGGCGATACAGGCTGCCTTTGCTGGCACAGTCTGAGGCCTGAGGAGGGAGCGGGGATCGGATCAGGGGTGTGGAAAACTTGCCCGCCCATGAGCCACTTAAGGAGCTGCGGGTGCTCAGTGCTCGGCAGGGAGAAAGAAGGTTTGGAGCCTCCTGGTTTGTGTATATGAGGGCCCCTCTGGGAAGGGAATTTGCCATGATGTCTCAGACAACACTAGAGTCATAAGGTACAGGAAGAAGATCCGTCACTCAGAGTGGCTAGCTACGGAGCAAGCACTGTGTTAAGGGCTTCAGAAAGATGATCTGTTTGGAACTTCAAAGACTGATGCCGCAAGAGAGATATGTTGGTGAGCATCATACCAGTTAGGGGGCCAATGAAAGGCCTAACGAGCCCTCTTCAGTCATGTGAGCAGGCTGGTGATGCATAGGGGCAGTCTGAACACGCGTGGGCTTCCTACTCAGAAGGAGTACTGGTGTGCAGTCAATGGCTGATCACCAGATGATCTGCCTGGGCCCTCACCAGGCAGGAAACAGGCCACTGGACCACAAGAAGTGCGGTCCTGCCCCAGTGAGGGGGGCGCAGGCTGACTCTGATAGAAGAAAGGGATGGTGGGTCCTTACACTATTGTAGGCCTTCCAGAGGGGGCATCCTGTGTCCGTGTCAGCCTGTGGCTCAGGGGACCAAGGTGCTCATCTTATTCACTCCCATCCGTTCTGGACACACTATTTAGGCTCTCCCTGGAGGGAAGCTTAATCTAGAGAAAGAAAGAGTCCCTGAAAGGATTGCTCCAAATGGTCCATTCCTTGGGGGCCACCCTTGCTTCTCCTTGGTTCTTGGCTGAAGCTTATTCTCTTATACTCTAGAAAATTATCTATGAACTCAATCTTCTAGAAATGTTATATCTCTCCATAATCCCAAAGAAGACATCTCTTATCAGGACGTATTTTAGACCAGACAAAGGGAGATGGAGGCTGTTTCTGTCAGAAACACAATAACTAATAGGGAGAGCTAAACGTGTGCATTCGCAGCTCTACACCCTCATCCCGTTATCCTCAGTGCAGCGCTCTTCTGGGGTACACTGATGTGGCACTTTGGATCAAGCAACTGCAACAGGATATGAACCTCCAGTTTGTCTGGACTCTCTCTTCGCTGCACCAGAAGTAGTCATCTAGTTTTCCCCAGCACGGATTAAAACATCCTCTGACGCCTCCAGGGAAGGGAGATAAAATGGTTATATTCTCTGAATACCAACTCTTCGTGCCTTCAAAGAAGGAGGATCTTGGGTTTTCTTCTTTCAGTTTTTAATTGCTAATTATTTGAGCTGCAGGTTTTACAGATGACATGTTTTGTTTGTATGCTCATGCTGGCTATCTAGAATTCTTCTCCCATTTCTCCCCAATTGGGGCCGATTGGTGTGTTGTACTTCCCAGTATAGAAGCTGAGGAGGTCCTGGAGACGCCTTTGACCAGATTCTTCCTCTATCACCCCACAGGCAGGTGGGCATGTGACCTACACCCAACCAATCAGACTCTCCCCTGCGATTCTGAAGGCCAATCAGAGTAACACGAAGATACCAAGACACGAGAAGCAACACCTTAGGTATCAGGTATTGCCTGCCCTGGTTCCTGTCCCATGCCAACCTCCCATCCAGACGTCTATCACTTCCATGAGCTCCCTGATGACTTCCCAGTGAATCTCCCTTTTCATTTATATCACTTTTTAGGGCTTGGCTAAAACCCAAGACCATTCCCTTCCTTGGCATTATTTCGATTGTTTATAAATAAGTAACAAGATAAAAAAAAAAATGAAGCTATTGGGAGACCAAGAAATCCAGGAACTTTTCTGCTGTGTCCTTCAATCTGCTTCAAGATGTCGCTGCTCCTTGACAGGTCGAGAAAAACTGCTTCCATGCGCCATGTTCGAGCAAGTGCTGAGAAAGAAGCCTGATCAGACAGCTTGCAATCCAGCCCCGTCACTCCCAGAGCGGAGCTTTCACAGCTCCTGCAGTGGGCCTCAGCCCTTCTCCTCTCAGCCTTGCGATGAGGGGGAGCTCGACTCTGGCTGTCAGTGGAGCACACTCCTGGCCCACGCTGTAACTCATAACTCATCACGGCGCTTTCATCCAGCCGCATCTACGAAGCAACTCTTGCAGGGCGCCCAGGACAACCAGAAAGGGCGCGGCCCCCGGGGGTGGTATAGAAGCCTTTTGCTTGGGCTCAGGAGCTGAACTGAGCCCTGTGGGGAAAAACAGCAGAGCTGGTGAGAGTGTGAAACCTCTGAATCATCACCGAAGACGCAGACACAGACTGGGGGCTACGGGACTCACCATGTTTAACCAAAAACGACCTGAGGCTTTAATCCAAGAACCAACCAGGTGATGTGACTCCATGAGCTCAGTCGCTCTGGAGATTCAGCTGAGCGTGGTGGGGCCTGTAACCCCAGCACTCTGGGAGACTGATACAGGAGTAGAGCAAGTTCAAGCCCAGTCTGGGCAACTCAGCAACTTGGCAAGACTGTCTCAAAAAAAAAACAAAAAACAAAAAAACTGTTGGGGATGTAGCACAGTGTAAAGGTCCTGGGTTCAAACCCCCGTACTGCTGCCCCCCAAATCTGGAAATTCATTTAATGATGTTTCAAATACTGGAGCAATCTCTTCCCTCACTGAGGCACATCGACTCCAGAAGACAAAAGGAAATCAGAGCCAGAGAGAGAAGATTGAGAAGTAGAAAGGGAAGTGGACACTGAGCCGAAGCTCTGTTATGTGTGAGAGGGAGTAGAATTTTGCATCAGATGACACAACTAAAACCAATGGCTAGAATTTCCAGGGCAGCAGATTTAAATTCGAATAAGGAAAATCTGTTAAACAAGAGCAGTGCAGCAGAGACGTGAGCTACCTGTGGGAGGCTGCCAGGAGAGCGGTTAAGAGCCTGGCCTCAGGAGGCGGCCACCAAGGTCAAGTCTCAGCTCTGTCATGAGCCCCTGGCAAGCCACCGAGCTTCTCTGTCTCATTTGAAAAGGAAGGAAATAATAGTACCGTCTAGTTCCTAGGATAGGAACTGTGCGAGGGTTGATATAAAGGAAGATGGAGCCCAGCCGCGGTGCAGAGAACAGAACTTGGGCTTTGGCAGCAGATGACAGTGACCTGGAGCAAGACACCAAACCTCCAGGTCTCAATTTTCACATGTACAAAGGAGGCTGATGTCTGCCGCTCCACCAAACTATCACAGTCGTGAGATAATTATGTGTATAGGTTTCTGTTATAGTATTCGCACTTGTTTCGTGTTTTTGAAATCTCAAAAGATAATTGCAAGAATCATTTCCAGACTTATCACCTATACGTGGCCCCTGACACCTAAGTGGGGAGAGCGGGTGTGATGATCATTCCCCACCCTCCTCCCCCAGGACCCCGCAGCTCCCTGGACACCAGGGTGGGTCCTCAGCAGCCTTCTGGCTGGTCTTTTTGTCCTTTCGCAACAAGTGCCAGCTCCTTCCAGGCTACTGCGTGTGACTCACCCTTCTTTGCAATTAACTGTGATGTTCTGCTGGAGGCTTCCATTATAAATGATGAGAACAACCACTTTGCCCAAATGGGGTCTGCCGGGCTGGATTGTTCGACCTTGAGATTCACTGCAAAAGAGACCGAAGATGAGCTCTGGGGCAGGTCATGGCTGGCCTCCCTCACTCCCCCTGCACCGTTCTGTTCCCTGAGTCCCCATGGCATATGCAGTCCCGAGGGCCAGGCCTGCATAGTCACACCCTCTTGCTGGGACCTGGCTGACCCACAGGAGCGAGGAAGCGAGGCTACTGAGGGAGGCTGGCAAGGAGAGACATGCTGTTTTTTCTCTTGGCGCCTGCCTTCTATCTAATTCAAGATGCTTTAATTGAACACCTACTCTGTGCCAGGCACATGGGGAGATCAGATGTGGTTTTGAAGCAGTCCTTACTCCTTATTAGCTTCAAATTCAGCACAAAAGGAAGGCAGAACAATGCGTTGTCCTGAGCTTCTACTACGACCCTGAGAAGTTGCCATAGAAGTATAAAGAAGAAAGAGAATTTCCAACCAAGGACAGCCCTACCAAGGCTTAGTACAGTGGCCATTTGTTGAGGACCTAGTGCCTGCAGAATTGTTCCTTTAACTCATTTAATCCACACAGCTCCGTGAGGTAGAGGACCATCACCTCTATTTTACAAATGAAGAGACCAAGGTTCTGAAATATCTTCCTAAAGTTATATCAACAGGAAGAAGTAGAACCAGGATGAAATTTCCAGTCCAAAGCATATATTTTTTCCAGGAAACCGGGCTGCCTACTCCTTTGAGAAGACTGAGCTTGTCCTGGGCTTGAAATAAGACTGACATCCAGGCAGGCAGCTCCGAGGCGGAGGGCTTTCCATTCTGTTGCTGCTTCCAGACAGGTACAAACTGCCTGGCCTGAGACACAGCGACCGTCTTCCCACAGCAGGCTGACGAAGCCTGCGAACAGGCTTGGGAGGGGGTCTCCATCTGTGATTCAGCCCTAAGAAAATAACCTCACTGCCAATTCGAACACTACTGGCTGCCCACTGAAACCAATGACCCAGATTAATTTAGTACCTGCTGGAAGCCATTCCTCAGTTATGCACCATTAATAACCCCTTCAGCTATCTAACCGAGCACAAATACAACCCTTATGTCACCTCCAGGCAAGTTTGTTCCCTGCTGTAGAGTTTTAGGCTACCAGGGCTAGGAGACGATCAAGTGTATTGAGAGAACAGAACTCAAGCATCTCTTCTTCCACATCCTGTGCGGAGGTTCCCAGAAGGCGCTGTCCCACTTTGGGCCTTTGAGAAGGACATCAAAGGAGACACTGTATTCTCCATGCTCTGTACCTATCGGGAAGAGCAGAACAAGGGGCACAAATTGCACAAGTATTTGTCCTGGTGTCACGCTATGTCATCTCGCCCTCATCACAGCCCTGACTAGAGGGCCCCACTCCCCATTTTCAGATGAGATAGCTGATAATCCGAGGAGTTGGAGAGGTGCCCAAGGTCCCTTGAGAAGAAGCATGGCTAAGGTGGGAACATGCATCTGCCTGTCTCCGAATCCCACATAAAATGGAAGGAGGCAGCTGGTTTGCTTTGGGCTTGCAAAATAGGGTTTGGTATGGAGGGACGAGGCAGGAACCTCCCCTCAGAGGGGCCCAGCGCTGGACCTTTCCACAGAGGAGCCTATGAGCTGCCTGGAGGGGTGACCAGCCCGGGAAGGCACCAGGTGACAGGACAGGGCTGGGACAGGGTATTTACATCTCCAGCTTTGTTCCTGAATGACTCATGCACCCCACAGAATAAAATTAATGTCTTGTCCAGCACCAGAAAATTGTATTTCTTCCTTTAAAAAAAAAAATCACAATCAGCCTGCAGAGGGCCCTGGCTTATGCTGGGGATGTGGAGCCATCCTGTGGCCACTTCGCTGGACAGGCTGGCGGCTGCCATCAAGAACCAGGAACAGGAGACCTCCCTGAAGATTCTGAGGCTGCCTCAAATCTTGCACTGTGCTCTGACTGGACCCCTGCTCTTGCCAGTGATACTCTGTCTCGTCCTTGTTTCCTCCGAGTGAATGTTCTGCAGATTCCCTGCAGGCACCGAGCTACGCACCTCTCAGGCTCAGCTGCAGGGGCTCCCCTCTGTGAGCTCCGGGCAGCAGTACCCCTGTTCGCTTTGTGTCCCCACCGTCTCCACGCGTGTCCACATCACTCACAAGATCAGACATCAGCTGACATCTGTATAGTGCTCACTGTGCAGCAAGCACTGTTCTAAGAAGTTACGCGTGTAATACGCACCTTCATTTAATCTTCACAATTCTTTGCAATGGGCATTATCTTTACTCCCACTTTAGAGAGGGAGAAATAAGACTTGAGGGGGGCGGTGATCTGCTTGAGATCACTCAGCCAGTTAGTGGCAGAGCCAGAATCTGGGTTTCTCTAGCCTGCCGTCTTAACCATCACACCCCTCCGGCCCCAGGCACACTGCAGGTTACCTGTCCATTTCCGTTTCCTCCCCTACTCTGCAGGCTGCTTGAGAAGACGGCTTATGTCTTAGTCTCCCTGGTATCTCTGTGCTTGGCTCAGTGTCCAGACCACAGTCAGGCTCAGTATGTGCCACCCTGTGTGCCAGGGCCGTGTCACTTGGCTTGCAAGCCACTCTGTGACTTTCACACTTGCAGTTCATCCACAACGTGTCGCCAGCCCTGTTCTCAGCACTGAGGACGAAACCCCATTGGTGTCCTCCCAGCCTGGGTCCCGTCTCTGTTTGGGGCTTAGTGCGTCATCTAGTGGGGCTCAAGGGATACAGTGGGACAAGCACGCCCCTGTTCCGGGTTCAAAGGCACCAGCTATTTATTCGGACCATAACCAATAATGTTTGGACATCTACCACCAATCTGGCGCCATTCCGGTGGTGCCGAAAGCACAGCAGTGGACAAGAACACGTCCTCATCTTCAGGGCACTTGTGCCCCGGTACGGGAGCAGACGACAAACAAATAGCGACTGACTGTGTCACACAGTGTGAGGTGACGGTGAGCACCATGAAGCAGAAGAAAACAGCTGTCTCAGTCACTTTTTTTGTTAGGGAAAAATACCCAATGCGTGTAACTTAAAAGAGAGGTTTATTTGGGCTCACAGTTTTTAGAGGTTTTAGTCCATAGATGGCTGCTTTTAGGGCAGGAATGGCATAGCAGAGGGGCATAGTGGAGGGAAGCTGTCAGGTCATGATGGTCAGGAGGAAGAGAGAGGAGACAGGAGGCAGGCAGGGAGACACGTCCTTTTAGGCCACATCCCCAGCGAGCCCCTCCCTCGGAGCAGGCCCCACCTCTTCACGGAACATTTAGCTATGAACTCATCGGTGGACTGGGTGACGGAAAGAAAACAGGCAGGAGCAGAGTGAGCAGGGGCGAGGGCGGTGGCACATTCTTCACGGGGCACGGTGAGGATTTGGGGTTTTCTTCCAAATGTGTTGGGAACCCCCAAGGGGCCTGTGCGTGGGGCTGGCAGAATGTGAGATACACTTTAGAAACTTGAAACTGTGGGTTGATGTTTGCCATGTCACCCTTGGTCACTGACATCACCATTGATGGTTTTGTGATGTTTCACAAGTGGTCCTTTCTGTCACCACTGCCACTTCTCGATGAACTTCAAAGTCTATGTTGTCACTATCATAGACTTTGGCTAGCTCCATCCAGAACTTACAGTCTAATCGGAGGCACAGATAAATGAACAATTGCTGTGCTGGGGACATGAGCTTGTGAGGAGCAGAGTAGGGGATCTGTGAGCACAGAAAAGGGGCTGCTCAGCCAGACATGGAGAGTCAGGGTGGCGCCTAGAAGTGAAAGCAGAAGGACAAGTGGGAGTTGGCCTGGAAATCAGTGTTTGAGGCAAGGGAACCATGCACAGGAATAGAAATTCAATGCTCCTGCAGCCACGGTCTTGCCCGTGCCCTTGAATCCTTCACCCATTTGTCCTTCAGGACCCCCCTTTGCCAGCTCTGATGCCAGCCGGACTGCTGAACATTGCGTAGAGGTTTGCCACGCCTAGCTCCAACACAATTTCACACTCTAATCTCAGTCGGATCTTTGGCCACTCGGCACTCCTTCTTTCCTTGATAATTAACTGCTTGCCACATTCCCAAAAGCATATTCTCCAGACTTTTATTTTCTTCCTGCTTACTTCACTTGCTAAGGGTGACCTGGCTACACATTATAATGCAAACTCCCACCTCTTCCCCTTCCACCTCAAGGAATGCTTGCCTCTTCAGCCATCTCCTCCAGTGGGCTCAGAAAAAGATGTAATTGTTCTTGATAAAGATTAACCCCTTGGAATAAATTAAGTATTTATCTTGCCTAGAGTGTATTGCAGAGTAACCAAATAGTCTGGGTTAATAAAGAGAAATTCCTTTTTATAGAATTCCAGATAAAAAGTGTGAACAGAATGGTCTGAGAATATAGCTCAGTATTCCCTGGGTTTAGTCCTGGTACTGTTAAAAATAAATAAATAAATAAGTAAAATCATCTCTCCTTTTTGCAGTTCTGTTTGATTTAGGTGAAAGTCATCAGACAAAACAATCAGATCATATGTTAATACAGAATTTTACGTGGATGGGTAAGGCTGCTAGTACCCGAGTACCCGAAGTTGCTGTTCAGTCTTGTGATCACTAAGAAAGGGGCCTGTTGATGAGATGAGTGATGGCCCTTCACCTGCATATTGGAATCACCTGTGGAGTTTTAACAACTGCTGCTGTCTGAGACTCCCCCACCCCCCATTATGGTTCAGAATTTTGGTTGGGGGTGCAGCTTGGCCTAGTGATGGTTAAAAACGACCCCCAACTGATTCTAAGAATGACCAAGATTGAGGTCATGGCACTATGACACATAAAGCCCAACCATAAACCGTATTTGCCTTTCTGGTTTGTCTCTAGCTAAAGAAGTTTCGAAGGATAGAGAAACAAGTCAAATGACACCATAAGGAAACAGCCAGACAAATCCAGAGTGTGAGTTATTCTGCCCACAACTAACTCATTTCAGTTTTTCAATTATCCAATGGTTTTTAAAAGGGCAGATGGGACTGTTCCAGATTAAAGAATTTAAATGTCTGAGAACCAAATGTGGGTTTTTTTTTCCCAAATGTGGTATTTTGGACCTTGAATAAAACAAATCATTTTTGTACACCTGGTGAAACTTGATTATGGACTGGATATCAGAAGCTACCAGCAAGTCCATGATTATTAGGTGTGTGATGACATTATGGTTATGTGAGCTATATTTTCAGATGTAAACAAATGAAATGATAGAGGAACTAGGACTGGTTTTAAAACACTTCAGCCACAACAACAAATACATGAAGCAATTGTAACAATATTTCGGAATGAAATATGAAATGCAAGTGATGGGTATATGGATGCTCATTATGTAAGTCTCTGATTTTCTTTATGCTTGACATTTTTATAATAAATGAAAACAGCAAACCCCTTTGCTTTTCTAGTACCAGATATTACTCTCTGTATGATTACATCTGGTCCCTTGTCCTATCATCTTCATAATCAGCATCAGCAGCAGGAGCTGTGCCGGGTGCCATGATTCCTACTATCATCCAGTAGGATCGGTGTTGTTATTCTCACTGCACAGATGAGAAAACTGAAGTTCAGAGAGATAAAGTCACTTATTCAAGGCCATGTAGCTAGTAGGGGCAATTAGAATTAGAAACCAGATATAAAAGCCCTCGTCCAGTGATGGCGAATCTTTTAGTGTCCAATGATACAAAACGGCCCACTGTGGCATGCCTGCCATAGGTTCGCCACCACTGGTCTAGTCTAACCACAGTGTTTTACTACTGACGTCTCTCTCCCTTGCTTGTCTTCTCTCTCCTTCTCCACCATCTCCATCCTGTTCAGGACCCCTTCACCCTGAAAAGATGTTCCCTTCGCCACTTCTGTAGCACACTCGTTTCTCTCTCCTCTCCCATCTTATCTGCCTATCCATTCTGACAGCAGAAAGCCACCACAAGGTGCTTACTACATCTTGTGGGCCAGGAATAAACTTACATCACTATGTCCCTCTTTCAAAACAGACCCGCAGCCCTCCCTCTGATCACCTCCAGTTTCTCCCATTAATCGTTAAACTTACCCATTATTTTTGGCCATAGCCCGCCAAATAATTTTAAGTATGTTTTATGCAAATTACAGCTTTCATACAGGTAACACAGCTCCACAGATGATAAATATCTCTGTCAAAGGACAAGATTCAAAGTAATCTGCCTTCGTCTTTCGTGGACAGGGGATGCGGATCTTTCTAAGCAGCTGGCCTGTTAGACCAGCTGTTCTCCCTTCTGGCTACACATTAGGATCCTGGAAAGCCTTGAAAAAGGCACCGTGCCTGGGTTCCTGCTCAGCAGAATGAAATCAGACTCTGGGTACAAGCTCCGGACATTGACGCTTTTAAGAAGCTCCGCAAGTGATTCTAATGTGCACCAGAGATGGGAGCCGTGTTCTTTGGAGCAAAAAACACTGGGGATGTCTGGGGGTCCAGGCCCACCCAGCTTCCTGCCCTGCCCTATTTCTCATTTTGGCTTCAAATAATCTTTTTGTAAAATATGGTAAGAGGACAAGAGGGACAGCAGACAGACGTGGAGTCGTCACCAAGGGGAGTCTTGACTAAATGCAGACCTTCGTGTTCAGTTCTGTTCCATTATTGATTTGCTGTCCAACGATGAGCTGTGGTGTTTTGTGACATCCTGGAAGCTCACAGCATGAGAAACCATCAGGCTTTTACATGAGAAATCAGAATTTCCTCTCCTCTGTGATTACAGCTAAATAAACACAGAGATTTTTTTAAAGCCTGAAAACGAAAGCAAAACACGATTGCAGCTAGAGTATTGGGTGGATTTTTTTCCTTCGCCATCAAAACTCCATGTGTGTTGATCAACATACTTTTAAGGAAAAAAAGGGGCGGGTGGTGACAAAGCTTAAATACGTGGGTGTACAGGGAGACAGACTTCAGGGCTCACCAGGAGGCAGCCGGGCACCGTGTAGTCCTTGAACGCCCCGTGTCCTCGCGGGTGTGTGCACCTTGCTGCAGACGGCCAGTCGCTTGCAGCGAGGCTCTTTGTTTCCGGCACGCTGTTTCTAGGAGACCAGGGAAGCAAATGTTATGCAATACGCTGCTCTGGGGCAAGCCAGACCCCAGACGGACGCTCTCACCGCCTCACCTCCAAGCAGCCGCCCACGGCTCTGCCCTCGCCTGCGCCCACAGCGTGCCAGCTTCCTCCGCGGCCCCTGCACCCACTCGTGGCGGCAGGCCTCCTTCCGGACCGCCCCTGCACCAGGCGCCTTTGCCAGTTCGTAGACATCAAGCTGCCACCTTCCAACAGCTTGGAAAGCCCCATCTGCTCGCGGGAGCGTTCCAGCTGGAGCGACCACCCGCCACCCGCAGCCGCGGCCCCCACAAGCCATCCCCGAAAGGTGCCCCGAGTCCAGGGCCAGGGATGCTCCGGGCGGTGAACCCCGCGGGGCTGGGGCTCGGCAAGCGAGAAGCGGGAGCTGGCTGCGCTTGCCTGTGATCCCAGGACTCTGGAAAGCGGAGGCTGAGGCAAGCTGGGGCCCAGCCTAGGCAATGTAATGACTTAGGGAGACCCGGTCTCAAATGGAAAACAGGGCTGGGGCTGGAGCTCAGGGTGAAGGCTGCCTCCTCGGGGGGGAGCATGGGACACCAGTGGACTAAGGGACCCACACTGTACCTTATTAGGACCTCTTTCTCCCTGTCACAGCCTTTGTAGGCCGGGGCCATTCCAAACTACCCCTGCCCTGCAGAGATCTGAGTGTGAGCCCCAGCCCGCCCAGACCAGGGGCGCAGGATTCCACACACGCGCGCTCACACACACACACATACACATACAAACACACACGCACACGCACACACACGCATACACACACGCACACACACCCGCCCCGTGGATCTGGGCTCTTTGTCTCTTGCAAAGTATCACACGATTGTTCCTGCCCATTTGCAATGATCTCATTTGGGGTTTCCAACAATCCTGAATGGTAGGTACTGCTATTATAACCATGTTTTTAGATGAAGTAATTGAAGCTTAGACACGTTAAGTAATTTCCCTAAAATAAGTGGTAAGACAATGTTGAAGGATTCTGAATTCAAACTGCTCCGGTTAGCATTTTGGCCACTTGCAAAGTGCATGACACTTGCTCTTCTAAACACCAGCTTGCTCTTCTATTAAATGGGAGAAAATAATTCCTGTCTATCAGGATGGATGTGTAAGAATTAAGCAGCATAATCCACGTGGAATGTGCACTGCAATATTTGGTATGGAATATGTGCTCAACAAATGGCGACTATTGTTTTAACTGGATACGAAACTAGATCCCTCTTCTGGCTGCTCAAAAGTGAGTTTCTCTGTGTGAGTTTGTCTGGGTTATACCCCTCACACTCATCAGGAGTGCTGGGCTCCTTTGTAAGCCCAGGTTTGAAGAAAGGGAATAACCGAACACTTGTATTCAGCACATCTCGTTTCAAAGCCCACCAGCTCCAGGGTCTTCTACTTCAGAAACGTGGCTGCTCTGTACCATAGGGACGAGGCAGGACTAGCGGCGGGCACTACACAAATGAGGAGAAATGAACTGCGATCACCTGCCCAGGAGCACACCCCACAGGACAGTGGGATTGTTTCTGAGCCTCTTGAAATGGGTGGTCTTGCATGACGCCTCTGCCCCTTGCTGTGCTATCCCTTGCTCCGGTCAAATAGCAATGGAAGAATTTGTCCAAGTGGATCTAAAGTCACCTTGTATGTAAAATGATGATAAAGTCTGAACACCCAGCTGACCTCTTTGGCTTTGAGATTGGGATATCTAGCAGGTGGATAAATTTTCCCTGCTCTAACATTCAGGTGAGAACGTGTGGTAGCGACGGCCACGGGGAACATTTTCAACTTTATGAACAAAATGTAGATTTGTTCCAGTTATGGAGAATCATCTAGTAAGGGCTACAGTGTGTGTGTGTGTGTGTGTGTGTGCGTGTGCGTGTGCGTGCGCGTGCACGTGCATGTGTGTATATATGTGTGTGACCTCTTAGTGGTTTCAGAATCCAGATCCAGGCCACAAAAACACACACCAAGACAAATGACCTCAGAGATGTGTTCTTCCATCGTACCCTTCTCCAGGCCACTGCCTGGTAAATTCAGGAAAAAGTAAGTTCATTTATTTGCCACTCAGCACTGCTGTGCCCATAGTGTGTGACAACTCAGGAATGGGACCTTGTCCTTAGTGAGGTCACCCCCACATGTGTAGCACTGAAAGAGCCAGACGACACCAGCCAGAGGGCAGGAGGGATGGGGCTGGACAGATAGAGCCTTGGGGACCCTGCCCCTCTCCTTCCAGGAGAGAGATCAGTCATTCCCTTTATGCAGCACCCCAGTGGGCTAATCTGCTCTGCTCCCCGTTGTAAAGATGGCAAACAAACCTGGACTGTTTCTCTTCCATAAATAAACAAGGCTCCCATGAAGAGCACAGCCCACATGCTTTAAACGCTGGAGCAACAGGCTTTCGGTCTAACAGCCCCTTGAAATCCTGCCAACCTCATGGGAACTCATTTCTGCCTGTTTCTCTGCTGGCTGACTTTGCTGACACCTTTGGAGATGACAGGCACTCTTAAAAAAGGAAAGTCTCTATGCATTTAATTTGAGCCAATTCTTGTTAAAAAAAAATTCTTGTTTCCAGCAATAGTCCCAAATGTCCAATTTCAGTTCTCCTTCATAAGTTGGGGAGCATATGAGAGAGAATCAGTACCTTTTTGCCAGAACACAACAGAGTCTTACAATCTTACAACAGAATATCTCATTTAAATCCAATGACAAATTTGGGCTGGAACACGGACTGTGTTATAGAAACTGGGGCTCAGATTAGCAGGTGGGAAGTGAGGCTTCCTCCCAGACCTGTCTCTATAAAGCACACCCTTCCCACTCTTCCCTACTATCTCCCTACATTTGTAAGACATTTATAGAGACAAAGCAACTCACATAAACGATCTCCTTTAAATCTCACTCCCCAGAAAACTAGGAATTACTTAAAATTCCAGTTTTTACAGAGGAGGAGAATTGAGGCTCGGAGCTAGGAACACAGAGTCAGCACGGCCTAAGAAAGAAGCCTAGTCGGGGCAGAGATCTGGCTTCTATTCTGGCTTTGTCCTTGATGAACTGTGACACATCCCTTTAGCCCCCCAGTTCCCTCCTCTGCGAGGCAGAATGGTGGACTGGATGGCCTCACACACCTGCAATAGTCTGTGGTCCTGGCAAACCTGTTGTGCTCCTTGGGATGTGACTCGGACCTTAGCTGCAAGGCAGCAGAAACTTGCACCCAACAGGCTCCAGCGGGGTATTTACATTTGTTCCTGTGCCGAAGTTCTCACTTCTCAGTTCCTGCAGCTATAATTTCTTAATCACAATGACGCTGTTTCTAGCGTGCCATTCACATTCCCTTTGGGGATGAGAATGCCACATTGCTAAGAGCTCTCCAGGGGATTTGCAACTCTTGCTATCCTCCGCCTTGGATGATTTTAAGAACTCATATTTAAGTTTATTAAAACATCAACCTGTTTTTTTTTTTAAATGGGAAACTCAAGGCCAATATCTATACAAGGGCAAAAATGAATGTGCGTACCAGAAACAAGCCAGCCCACAGGCGTCCCGACTCCACCCAACCGACGGGGCCTCCCTGTGTTCGCAGGAGCTGCCAGCAGCAGCGGCAGCTTCCAGCTGAATTCAGCCAGCTGTAGGTGGAGGCCACGACCCCGGAGGGCAGCATGACGCAGGAAGGAAGGAAGGAAGGAAGGGAGGGAGTGCCACGGGCTAAGGGAGGTGGGTGGGGAATGAGCAGGCTGGGTTTAAATCTGGGTGCTGTCGCTGGATCACTCTTCCCACCTTAAGAGGAGGGTCTTGCCGGGCATCATGGCACACACCTGTAACCCCAGCCCTCTGGGAGGCTGAGATAGGAGGATCTCAAATTTGAGCCCGCTCTGGGCAATTTAGGGAGAACTTTTCTCAAAATAAAAAATAAAAAACCGGGCTGGGAATGTAGCTCAGTGTGAAGCCCCTGGGTTCAACTCCCAACATAAAAAAAGAAAGAAAGAAGAGAGGGAGGGAGGGTGGAGGGAAAGAAGGAAGGAAAGAAGGAAAGAAAGAAGGAAGGAAGAAGGAAGGAAAGACAGACATCTTAGGTTGTGCTCCCCTAGAAACTCACGCGAAGATAAGGATTTAAGTGTAAGGAAGGCATGTGGAGTCGGCCCGGGCGCCCCTGGCAGGAGAGTAGGGAGATGAGAGTGGAGGGAGGGAAGGCGTGAAAGCTGTCAACAAGCAGGCTGCCCCTGTGCTGGGAGCTTGGTCCCGCTGGGGGCCTGAGGGGGACGGCCGAGGGGTGACGAATGCGTCTGTGCCTCTAACTCTCTTCATCATGGTCACAGCGCTGGGCATGCAGGGGTTGAGCCTCGGGCCCCTGCAGGCCCGGGCTGTCCTGGGCCACCTTCTCCACCTCCCCTCAGCTGCGCACTGCAATGACGGCACCGTGTGCTGCATCATGAGGGACGCGTGTTCCAGCGCAGGAACTACCATTTCGTTCAGCAAACACTCAGAACCGGAAGGATCAGAAGGGTTTGAGCCAAGGTGGTGACACCAGTACGGCGGAGAGTGGCGAGGCTGAGGGATGGGCGAGGAAGCGAGGAGGCCCAGCGGCTGCAGGAGGACACACCAAGGACATGAGCAGGGTGGTGGGGGACCCTGCACGGCCTGGAGAAATCCTCAGAGGGTGGATCGGACAGGGCTTCTGAGTACGGGAGAAGAGGATGCAGACGCTGTAGACAGGACGAGGGTTGGGTCCTGAAGCCACGTGAGAGAGAGCAGCTGGGGGACAGCAACGGGGACAGACCTGTTAGGAGGAAGAGGTCAGAGCCAGGGAGAGTCGGTGTGAGGAAGACCTAGCACAGAACACAGGAGAAGCCCGGCCTTGGACACAGGAAGCAAGGCGCGCGGTGGAGGAGGAGCTGAGCAAACGCGGCCCGGCCTGTTTTCTGCAGGTATCTGTAGAGAGCCAGGCCTGCGACAGGGGAGTTTGAGGAGAGCGAGGCGGGAACTGCTGCCGCGGGGAGTGGGTGAGAGTGACTCGGGACGGCGGAAGCACTGCCAAGCACGGACTGTTTCCTCCCGCCCCGACAGCTGCTGTCAGTCAGGGACCAGATGGGAAGACGAGCTGAGTCTTTCCGTATTTCCAGACACACAGAATGTATCCCTCGGAACCAGCAGAGGGCCACTGGTGCCTGGTAGAGTAATGTGCGCGTGGGAGCTTGCGGGGAAATGCAGTTTCCCTCCCAGGTTACGACCAGGGCAGGTGCTCCCTTGCGTTTGCATCTTGGGAAGAGCGCACATGGAGGGTCGTACACCGGAGGTCTGCTTGGGTTAAGCTGCCCCCACTGCGGCCTGGATTCTCAGCCAGGACCTCACCACCCACCTCCAAGATCACCTTGCCACCCAGAGGCTAACGGAGTGCCAGCCTCCCCTGGGCAGCCTGTGCCTTGTGGGTGCTCCCAGCTGCTGGGGCAGGGCAAGGTGAGATGGAGCAGAAGCCGGGCCTGAGCCCAGGACTTCCAGCTGATAACTGCTGGGCTCAGGGCAGGGACAACACAAGACCTGCAGGAGGCCAAGGCAGGCAGGTCTCTTCCTCCGCATCATTATGGTAACTCAGGATTCCCAGATAGTTCTAAGCATGTCCCCAAACCACACTGTTGGCGGAGGGGAAGGGGAATTCAGAAAGTATATTTCCAGGTTCTTTATTTACGCAGGCAATGAATTGCAGGAGCGAATTTTAGGGCATTAAGGAAGTTTATTTAAGTAACAAAAGGGAGCCCTGTTTGGTCAGGTGAATAAAATAGCCAGCGGCTGCTGTGGTTAGGGATCTGAAAAGGCCTGGGAGGCTGGGGAGCTAAAGATAGAGCATGGGTTAGGGAGCAGGGGGCGAAGGGGCTTAAGCAGGCAAGAGGACAAGCAAGCAAGGGGAAAAAAAAGAGAACAAGCTTGTGGCGCCATTCGCATTTATCTGAATTCTGTTCTTGTGAGAGTTTCTCCATCCTGTGAGAAGAGGGATGATTGGAATTTCGTGCCCCAGGCCGAGGTCAGGGGCCACTCTCCAAGGTCACGTCCATCTTCCCAGCCAGGTCAGGCCACGCCCTATTCCTACCTCAACACTGCTTAAAGAGATAGAAGAGAAAGAGCACAGTTATCTCGGGGAAAGTGGCCTAGCTAGACACTCTTTGGGGTCATTTGAAGAAAATATAACTCAAAGCAGGCTTTCTGGAGACAACACCAAAGTCTTTCAATGGTGGATGATAGGATGAAGTGGAGTGTATTCATACAATAGATTACTACACGGGAATAAAACGAATATTGATACAGGATGTACAATAGCATAGATGTTTCTCAAAGGCGTGTTAAGTGAAAGAAAGGATTCCACTTTGTGCAAAAGGTGAGCAACAGAAAGCAGAAATAGGTGAGTGGTCCCAGAGCAGGATGTGTATGGTGTGTGTGGTGGGTAAATTGGGTGGAGGGCTAACTGCAAAGGAACAGAAAGGCATCTAATTAGTTAATGACAGTGTTATACATCTCCATTATGTTGTTGTTTACCCAATTGTGTACGTTTGTCAACAGTCATCAACATAAACAGGGTTGTTTTTATAGTTTGTAAATGATATCTTCATAAAGCTAACTCCACAAATAAGTGAGTAAATCAATCCATCAATTTATTGGACCCTCTTTCTCCAGTTTCTCAAGGCAGAGACTGATTTTGTCCATCCTGCCAACCCCCTGCTTGAATAATCAGTTCCATATTCTCTCGTCTAAGGGCCATTTCAGCCCTAGTTACCTGTGGGAGAGTAAGATATTCCCCCTCTCCAAATATGTTCCTTTGGTATATTTTGAATTGATTTTTCAAAGAAACTGCAGACATCTGCAGACACGAGAATGGCTCTAAAAATCTTTCTGTGAGAAGAAATCTACATCTCTCTACATCCATAAAGCCAATGGGAAATGCAGACAGAACTTTTCCTTCTCTGGTATCTCTCCCTCTCTGCCTAGGAGGAATCTTTCCACGGGAAGCAGAGCTTGAGACTGAGATTGCAGCAGGCTGCGGCTACCTGGGAGACTGTGTCTGTGTAACAGTCAGCCCGTGCTTACTGCACACCCCTCCGAACCTTTCGTACAGGAGATCTCCCAGAGCCCCATAACCTGGGCCCCCATCCCTGTAAGCTCTATTAAAGAGTCATCTACTTGGCTCTTCTTTCTGTCTCTACCTCCCATGCACTAGGCTTGCAGGGAGATTTCTGGTTTTTTTCCCGTTACCTGCCTATTGTAAATTTATTTCATAGACTAAAGTGTTCAATCTTCAAAGGAAAAATAAAACACTTGAACTTGCCCTCACTTTCTCCTATAATTCCTCTTTGGTTGCCAAGCAAGTGGTGTCGGGGTGGGGGGATGGATGGTGAAGAAGACCTCACCCAGCAGGCAGTCTTCCTGCCCCTTGTGCTCTGCACCCCGATTCCCGCCCTATGAAAGCCCTTGTGCATATTCGAGTTCTCCAAGATAGTCTTTTTGGGGGGATGATAGTGCCTCACCCATCTTCTCAGGGTGCCAGCCCTTGAATAAATTTTATGTCCTTCCCACCAACTCTTACGTCTCAAGTATTGAGTTTTGAGTGGTGAGCAGACAGACTTGAACTTTTCTCTAATTTACTTTTTTGCAAATTTGAATTTCTTCATGGGTTCGATTTGCTGAAAAGGAAATAAACCCAGAAGATAAGCCATCAGGCTTGCATTTTGCTTGACAGACCTGCCATGTGTCTTTTATTATGGTAGGACCCAACTGGAAATCAGAAAAATGGAAGGTGGAAAGGTAGGAGATAATATAAGACAGTGGACAACTCGTGTATAATCACAGGTACACACTGCAGCCCCTAAGGGCAGCATGCCAGTTCCCACAGGGGCCGCCAACTCTGAAAGATTTATACTATGGTAAAGACGATGGGAATGACTTTCTCAACACCGTCCCATCTCAGGAAAACTTCTGGCATGACCATCTGTGATGTCAAAGGGCTGCTCTTGACTATGGGGGGGGGGAGCTAAGAAATCTACAATTTCCCCTAAGATCACATAGCTTTTCTGTGACTCAGTCTACTTAATGTGTAAAATGGGAATAATTACAACTGTCTTTTTTTTTTATAACCATGGTGAGGGTCAAACCAGGCATTGCGTGCCAAGGGCTTTATAAACTCTGAAATAGTATGTGCAAAGGAAGCCACTACAGCGTGGCTGTGAGACACAGTGAGTGGGGCAGGAAAATGTGATTTTGTCACATTTGTGAGGGCCCCTGGCAGAGAAGAAGGCTCAAGAAAGCTTGTCAGTGGCTTTGGTTTATGACCAACCTGTAGGCAGCTCTCCTCCCCGCCCTTTCTCTTTTCGCTGTCCTCCTGTCCCGAGACCTCCAGTCAGCGCACTAGCCCGTCCGGCTGGCGGGTTTACTGTGAGCTCAGGGAAACCGCGGAGGTCAGCACTATAGCCAGGGCTGCCCTTGTTCTGGCTCCGCGGTTCAGTGCGCAGGCTAATGCGGCCTATTCCGGGGTTGGGCTGCGGACAATAGGAACAAATCTGTGCCCGCTGTGCACTTCGCTCCCAAGAGGCAAAGTGCTGGCAGGATTTCCCCTAAAGCTAATCAATTCCAGAACAACTCAGCCAGGGCGCTGAGTCCTTAGGCTTGCTGACTCACAGAGGTGCCCAGCGGTGCTAGCGAAATGGGACTCAAGTGGGAAGTAACTGCTGCTGGTTAACGGCGATAAGAGAAGGTGGAAGGAGGGGCAGCACAAGGCCTGACAAAAATCGTGAGAGAGATGTCTCAGCTGCGTCCTCGGTGCTGGAACACAGCACCCAACATGCGTGACTTCAGGAGTTTATTTCGACTCGTGTTTCAGTCCATAGTTGGCAGGCTCTGGGGCAAGGTGGCCTGGCACAGACATGGCAGGGGAAGAGCTAGCGGTCCACCTCACGGCAGACAGGAAGCAGAGAGTCGAGGGAGGACTCTCTGCTCTCCAGAAAGGATCTCACGGTCACTCACAAACACCTGCGTTCCTGATCACTAAAGCAGGAAGAGACTATAGAGACCATCAGCCTACTGATTCCTTTTAATTCTCCTCCTTCAGGGTTTCCATATTTGGAAGGTTTTTGAATAGCTGACTTTATTCAGTACCTGCTCCTTTGCATCATCAGGTGGCTAAAAATTATTCTTTCATTGTCTCATCTAATACTAAGAAAACTGTTTAGATATACTTATCCCTACTCTACATACAAGAAAGCTAAAACAAAGACGGGTATGTTTGCTCAAGTCCTATAACTAGAAAGTAGGTGAGCTAAAATTGAACTTATGTCTGTGTGCTTCAAGGCCCCACATGCTGTCACCATTTGAAAACAAATAGCTCACGTGCGTGCCCAGCAACGACACTGGTAGGTATATATCTAAGAGAAGCGAAAATATATCCACATATAAACTTACACATGGATGTTTGTACAGCATTGCTCAAAAGAGCCTGAAGGCAGAAACAACTCAAATGTCCATCCAGTGATGAATGGACAAACAAACTGTGGAATTTTCCTTCCAGTAGAATATTACTTGCCACAAAAAGCAACAGAGTGGCACATACTACAGCATGACTAAAACCCGAACACATTTTGTTAAGAAGTCAATTACAAAGACTGTACAAAGAAAAAAAAGACGGGTTGTAAGTACAAGTGGTGGGTCATAAATCTGAACAGTCGTTGAACAGGCAGGTCATCAAATGAGGAATATCTGTGTTTAAAAAGAAACAGCAGATGCTATGACTGACAAGGCCCTGTGGTTCTGTCTCTTGAAGCCTGAGCAGGAGGGACTGGAGATACAGGTCTGTTCAGAGCACTTGCCTGGCATATGGGAGGCGCCGGGTTTGATCCCCTGCAGCAGAAGATGGAAAGTGGAGTGGCGAAGAGCTTTCGAACCTGTGTCCTTAGAAAAGTTGTTTTGTCCTCTTGAGCCTCAGTCCCTTATCTGGAAACTGAGGCAAGCCTCATCTCAGTAAATTATTAGAGTGTATGGGAAAGTCCCAGTCTCTCCGGTTCTGAAATTGGATTTTGAAGTCTGCGGACAGACAGGTCCCCTGGCCATAAAGTCGCACATGCAGCAATCTTTCTCTCCTACATGTGCAGAGGCTGGTCAGCCAAAAGGCTTGAAGGAAGGTCTGGGAATTTCTCTGAGACCAGTGGAGGTTAGAAAAAGAAGGCCAGGTAGAGGTTAGAAGGACAGGTAAAGTTAGAAACCGAGGAGATCAAGGTGAACTCTGGAAACAACCCTTGGCTTTGCACACTGCTGGGAGGTCAAATGAGGGGACAGGCTGTGGGAGGTAGGAGAAAGCCACACTCCTAGCACAATTAAAATATGGCTCATTTTCAAGGTAGTGGGGTGAGTTAGATCATTCTGATGTATTTCTTCCCAACTCTGAAGCATCTGCCAAAAACACAGAGACACTCTCTGTAAACAACTAGGGGATAAAAAGAAGTTCAAAAGGCTAACCGAACCAAAAATAAAACAAAAAAGAAACCAAGCAACCTGGTTATAGAGGTACTTTAGCACTAAGAAATAGTACTAGAACGGTAACTAGGGTGATAAAGTCCAGTTGGCCTTCATTACTTCACAGATCCCACATTTGTAAACTTATGAAACCTGCTTGTAAGCCCTAAATCGCTTCCTGTGCTGCTTCTGAGGCCTTTCACGGATATAGGCAAAGCAGCACAACATTTCACTTCAGAATTTCAGAACACGCTTTCAACTGAGGTGGAACAAACACTATTCTTTTTTTTCTTTTCTTTTCCTTTCCTTTTTCTCTTCTCCTTTCCTTTTCCCTTTTGTCTTTTTTTCTTTTCTTTCTCCCTTTCACGCTGTCTCTTTCTCTCTTTCTTTTCTTCCTGTGGTGCTGAGAAAAGAACTCAGGTCCTAACCTGCATCTCCAGCCCTTTCAGAAACAATTTAATGTTTCTGACTTTGTTTTTCTTTTGAGACAGGGTCTTGCTAAGCGGCCTTGAACTTGCAATCTTGCATCAGCCTCCCAAGTAGCTGGGATGACAGGTGTGCACCGTCACGTGGGGCACTCCAGCTTCTCGTCTCAACTCTCACTGTGAGTGTGGCTATTAGTGCCACGTTCTCCGCATTGCTTTGCTTTCTGATTTCGCTGTTTTAAATGGCCCCCAGACATAGTGCTGTGGGGTGTTAAAAGCACGAGAAGGCTGTGATGTGCTTGACTTGAGAAAGAAGGTGCCAATAATCTTTCAGCATGAGTTCTCGGGCTAATGCCTGAGAGTTCCACATTAATGAACCAAGAATATGCTTAGTGTCCTTAAAAGCACACAGGAAGTACTGCTCAGCCGACAAAAGATGTGACCAGAGGCTCATAGAAACTTACACTAGGAGCGATGATTCTGTATTTGCTATTCAGTCTCAGTGATGTCTTTATAACTACAGAAACTAACAAGAATCAACTGAACATTCTTCATACATTATCTCATGTGAACACTCACAAGGTAGCTGCCATCTTTGCCTTTGGGAAGTGGAGGTTTTCCCTGTGAGAGCTGGCATGTGTTGACAGGGTCTGAATCCATCTCTAACTCCCAGCGGGGACCAGACTTTTCTAGCCTTCGAAATGGAGTGCAGGCTCTCAGGAAGAGGTGGCTGGTCCTATATCAGGGCTGGCAGAAGTGCACAAGGAGAGCCAGGCTCGGTTGAGAATGGTGTAAATCTGAGAAATGGGGAGGGAAGAACTGAGCACAATCCTCCGGTTGTGCTAGGTCAGAGTGAGCTAAGACAAGGGAGGAGATAAAGAGCAAATGACGTAGACGAGAGGCATAGAGTTGGCACCAGGTTGGGGAGGAGCCCAGGAGTCCGCACATCAAGAGAGAACTATGCAAGGAATAGGAATTGTTTAGCACGGAAGTGACAGTATGGAGGAAAACCAAAGAATCTTTAAACATCTACAGAGCTATCTTGTGGGTGAAGAACTTGATGGAAAGGAGAATTGCAGACTAACAGTTGGAAGGGGCAGATGTTGGCTCAGTGTATGGAGTATTTTGTGACAGTCAGAGCTTTCCTACCAGCCAACGTTAGAAACTGGTGGTCCACAGACCATGTCTAGCTGTGGGCACATTTTGTTGGCTTGTAGGGTTAAATATGTATAATATAATGTAATATACTTACATAATAAAATCATAGGTGTGTTGGTGCATGTCTGTAATCCCAGCACTGAGGGAGGCTGAGGCAGGAGGATAGGAAGTTCAAATTCCACTTGGGTAACTTAGTGAGACCCAGTGTCTCAAAATAAAATTAAAAGGGGCTGGGGATGTAGCACAGTACACAGGTCCTAGGTTCATCCCTGGTAAGGGGTAAAAAAAACACACACAGTAATCTTTAAATGCCCTTTTGTGGGGAATGGTATTCTACACCACCCTCTGTGATTTGGGCCCATGTCACTGTCTGTAACTTGCCTTGCTCTTATACTAGGGTTGCCAGGTTTCCCAAACAGAAGTACAGGATACAGTTATATACAAACAAATGATAATTTCTTAGTATAATAAGTATGCCCCATGCAATACTTTGGGTAAACTTACATTTATTTATGCCCCACTGTTTCCATTCTTCATTTAATCTGACAGCTCAACTATGATGCTTTAAATGGGAGCCCTTGATGCTGTGTTTTGGGATGTGAACTCCGTATTTGGGAAATACTCAGAGACTTGTCTCAGAGGAATGTTTGGGATGGAAACCAGATGAAAGTGGTTTAAATATGCCCTGGCCCTATTTTCTGGAGATCGCCCGTTTCAGAGCATCAAAATAATAAAAGGAAAAGGGAGTTAACTCAGAGAAATAATCTAGGTGCAGCTCCAGGTGTGGCTGATAGCTGGGATGCTAGCTTTGTGCTCTAAAATATTTTACCATAAGACGTGGGACTGGTTAACGGAGGTGGTTTTCAACCTCTAGTAGTGATCGCTAGCGAAATTCCTTTCAGTGTGTGCAGCCGGGGAAAAGAATGGTAGTCTCCTCCTGGATCAGCGCTTGAACAAAGCAGAACGCAACACACCCAAATAATTCTGTTTTTATCTGTCAAAAGCTATCTTCCATTTCTTGGAGACTGTGGTTAGTCATCCTGACACTTGTTTTCTTGTTCTGCTGCCAGAACAAGAAACAGCCGCTTTTCTGGCTGTTTTGAATAGACTGTGACTGCTCCCAAGGAACGTGGCAACAGTTGACAGGAGAGAAGAGCTTGAGGCAGTTACCACGGCCCCCTTCCTGGATGGAAGACGAGTGACGGGACCTGAGATCACCTGCAGAAAGTGCACTTCTGAGCATGTGCCAGCAGTCTTAGGTCAGCAGCTACTTCTTCCAGGGTCCTTCCTGGCCTCCACAGACTTCGGGTGCGTTTGATGGGACTCGAGAACGATGGTGTGACTCCCTCGTCCAGAGCCGATGGCTGCAGTCAGCGCAGGGCCAGAGCTCTTTGCAGCTCCACATCCTGCGCCCTGCGCTTTACCCTCCGTTCACCGTGTCTCGCCTCCCACATTTCCACCCACTTTGGTCAGGGAAATAGATGGAATGACAAAAACCAGGGGAAGATAAGAGAATGAAAGGGACATGAAAGGCGTTTGGCGGTTCTCCTTTGTCCTTTTTGGGAAAGGATCCTAGACACAGACTTTGCTGTCTCTCTTTTAAAGACGTATGCATTACTCATACCTCAAGTTCATTCGCATACTCTAACACTCCTAGTGTTACTCTTTTCTTCCTCTTTCTCCTCTTCATCAAGGTTAAATCAATAAAACCTCCAGGGTTACTCAAAGTAAGCAAAACTGGGTAAAACTCGAGTTCACTCTTGTAAAGGAGGAAGAAATCATTTAATGTGCTTTCTTCTTCCAGGAGGCCTGAGCTCAGGGTTGAGTAGTTGACAAAGAATCTCTGGATCCTAAACTGGGGACCTTCAGGTGACTCTGCCCTCCACTATTTTCAAGTAATAACCGTTCTCAATAGGCATTCTGTCTCTTCATTTAGGCCTTCATAGGGATCCTGTCAAATCTAAAAATTGTCTATTTAATCTTTTATTTGAAATTCTTTACAGTCTTGTATTTAAACTATGCACATGGATTTCCAGCCAATATGTGTTAAACAAACGAGATGGAAATAATGAGAAAAGAACGATGGTTTTGAGAGCAGAAATATTTTGGACCAAATCTTAGTTCTTCCTTTAACCAGTAGGTGAACTTTGGCAGGTTTTTGATTTCACTAAGTATCAGTTTCTTTATGTGCAAACTGCAAATAATGTGTTTTCTTACAGGGTAGCTTGTGAAGAAGAAAATGGAACAATGTAGGTATTTGATGAACAGCAGCTAATACTACCGTGCTTGTTGAATTAATGCAAAACATTAGAAAAAGAACCACTACACAGCAGTGTGATTTTCTAACCTTTTAATGCAGTCTCACTTTGTTTGGCACAAACATCTAGCTTGGTAATCTGATGGATGAGTCGCTTTGTGTAACTACCCACTGTGCCAGGCACTACATTGCTGGGCCCTAGACGCGCTTAAGAAGAGGCACTGTAGTCAGCAGTGGGATGCATGCCGATTGTTTTATTTGTGATGCCTATTTGTAGCACAAGGCCAGCCAGCATTCGGCCCGTGGAGGAAATCTACGGCCCCATCCATGTCGTTACTCCACAATGCGGCGGAAGGACTGGACAGCAGGAGAAGCTGCACCCCAGTCAGTGGGCTTCCGGTACTCCTTCTTGTCCAGGAGGTACTGTCTGCCACGGTAGTTGGGCAACTCATAGAAAACCCAGACACCCTCCAGCACCTTACAGGAGTGGATCTCTCGCATGTGAAATTGCTCCATGATGGAAGGGCAATCTTCAGTGGTTTCATACATCTGACCGTTAAAATCCCCTTTCTCAAAGATCTGAATCTTATACTGGCCTCCACTAGACTGAAAAAACACAGAAGAAAATGAACAGCCACCATTATGAAGCCACCAGCAGGTCCAGAACTTAGAACGTCATGCTTTAGCGCCTACCACCCTGAAAGTAAAGTCACTGAATTCCCATCCCCACCAGGAACTGCCTGAAACAGAGGATTTTCCATAAGAAAAAGGTAATTTCTCTAAACACCCAAGAGGCTGAGAAAACATCATGGAAATAATGAGTATATTCAGTCTTGTGATGAACTAACCTCAGGCTTTTTCCAAGCTTCAGTCAACAAAAGCCAACGACCCACAAAGAGATGGGAAGACTTCAAGGGGGGGGCAGGGAGGGGGAGAGAGAGAGGGAGAGAGAAATAAGCCCCCAGACTCACCAGATGAACAGCTCTGCAGGAGCCCAGGCGGTCGTTGAGGCCCGTCCATCGCTGATATTCGGGGTACTCGCCCTGCGGCAGGATGTACACGTGCCCAGCAAAGTTGGGCCTTTCGTACACAGCCCAGGTACCTCCTTCCACTCTAATAGAGTTGCAGCGACTCAGGTATGAGTGGAAATCCACACAGTCGCAATCACAGTCATAGCGGCGGCCTTGAAAATTTTTGTCCTCATAGAAAGTAATCTGAAGTGCAGGCAAATAAACGCAAGAACTGAGTTGGGCAGGTTTATTCACAGATAAAGAAATAAAAAATAAAGAACATGTTGTCAACAGTAGAAAATTCCTTTTTCAATTTTGAGGAGAGACTATTGTTTCAGCCTCCCTCACATTTGGTTTATGCTGGACAACTGTTGTGGCCAACAGGAATCAGGACCTCCTGAAGGCTTAAAAGGAAGCAAAACGGAAGAGTGTTCTGATACACCCGATTCTGTCCCTGACTCTGGCTGCAAACCGAGTTGGATGGAAACCAAATCAAATTCAATGTGTAGGTTCAACGTTGGCCTTATGAGGAAATTTGATTTGGTTCTCGTCCAGTTTGGTCTGCAACCACAATGGTGGAGAGAACCAAGTTTGTGAGTCGAGGTACTGCCGTACAAGCCAGCAGTTGGAGACTCAAGTTCACCGCTTATCCTTTATTTTCCCACAGCCCTCTGTGTACTTCCGTCTGTTCCTCCTTCGGGATCCTACCAGACTTCTTCCAAGGGCAAGGAGTGAGTCTTATTCAAGTTGTGAGCCCCTGTGCCCAGCACTCCACGGTCCTCCAAAAATACTTGATGAAGATAAGTAATTTTCACATGCAAGAATTCATGCCAAGTGATGTAGAAAACGTAGAGAAAAAGAAGACAGACTAGTTTTAGAGATCTTTAGACTGACCTTGCTACCTTAGTCTGGTCACCTCTCTAGGCTTTAGCTTCCCATCTATCTGGACTGGAGCCCTGGCTGTGAAACAAAACTAGAAATTTCCTGCATAGGGAGGTATTCCCCAGAACTTCTAGGGACTCATGAAGTAATTTCTAAAAGCTATTACAAAAGCCACAAATGGGCTAGTTTTTCCTTCTTGCTCAATAATTCCACAATCTGTGATCCATGCTAGGTTATAATTTAAACAAACCACAGGTCATACGTCATAGAAGTCATTTCCCAGCTTTATGCCGCCATCTTGTGGCTGATTTGCTGTGTTGCCCTAAAAGAAGAAAACAATCCTTGGAGATAAAGAAGTCAAAAGAATTTTTTTAAGTCTCCTGAGCTGAGGGTTGAACAGATATTTTCCACAGGCAATGGCAGGGACAAGCCTGTTCCAAGAATAAAGAAAGTAAGGAAGATGGCTCATTATAAGGACAGCAAGTTCATTAGATCTAGTGCATATTGAATATGTGGCGAAGTAGCCAGAAAAATGACCCAAGAGAACTGCCAGAACCCTCTTGGACTTTATATGGGAGCTGTACATCAGGGGTTTGTGCCTGGAAACAGAGTTGCTATGAGCCGGGTGAAAGATGGCGAGGACAAATGAAAGGCAACCGCAATGGGAAAACAAGGAATTCAGGGTTCGGTGACTAATTAGATGTGGAGAATGGAGAAGAAATGACTTGCAAAGGCCATTCTCTTCCATGCTGGGTAATTCCTTCTAGATAGCAACATACTAATAATTATTTCCTCCTACTTTAACTTTTCCCATTTCTCTATTTCCCATTCCCTAAAATCTTATTTTCTTTCCCTACTACTAGCAGAATCATCTACCTCATCTCCTTTCACTCCACAGATTTTTCTGTCCCCTTTCCCATCTTAGCACAGGGAAGATGCCTCAGTTTACAGATAAAGAAAAAAATCCCAGAACCACCACTTACTAGCTATGTGAACTTGGACAAAGCATGGACCCTCTAAAGGCCTTTATGTGCAAAGTAAGGTAACAGCAGCTACTGCAGTGAGATGGGCTGAGAAGCCGATCAGATTAAACATTCACTTGTTGCAGAGCAGGAACTGACGTGACTTGCCTAAGGTGACTAGTAGTCACAAGTGAGCGAGCGGCAGTGCAAAACTCCTGTTTATTAATCTGGTTGATTTTATTTTCCTCTAGTGTCTTCCCACCTGCACCGTTAGTTCTCCACAGCAGCATTCACCTTCTCGGACCCTGAGCAGGACTGGCGCTGAGCCCGGGAGGCTGTCCCCTGACTGCGGAGCTATCTTTAGGAAAATCAAGTAACTCCTCCAAGAACAGACAGTTTCTAAACTCCTAAGTTCATTCAAGTTGCCTTTGGTTTCCAGCCAACGTTCACCAAACCCAGGCTTTGAGAGCAATCAGCCATGGGAGATGGTTACCGTCAGCTACTTCTTCCACCGCGTCTCATGCCTGCTGCCCTCTGTACACCTGCCTGACACCAGATCTGACAAGCCGAAATGTTCGTGATGCTCCGCAAGGTCGCCGTGCTGTTCATTCTCCCAGCAGACTAGCCGAGCTCCCCAAGGGTGACAGAAAGCACCCGTGTGGTGCAGCCACGGGACCATCACGGAGCGCCAGGACTAAACTCTTCTTTCAGTGCGAGTCCTGAATTTCAGAGCCAGAGAATGTTGCATCTGGCTCTATCAACTTCTCTTTCTAAAGAAACAAGAAATCTACCCTCTCGATTGTTAGCTGAGAGGTTTGGGCCCTTGGGGGAAAAATTCTGTAGAGAAGTCTAAGAAATATATAGGTCTTCTCATAGTTTCTGTGAGTTTCAAGTTTGTATTTTGAAAAATACCCTTCCAACCCAATAACAGCAGAAAGAAAACTGTCCTGACTACCCTAGAAGTTACAAAACATGCCTCCTAAAATCCCTCCTTCCACCAGGCCCATTACTCCATGGATCAAACTGCTAGCAAGACAAGGGAAAGAATTAAGAAATACTTTATCGTCTCCTTTGGCTTAGCAAGCAAAAGTTCTTTAACTAAATGAACAAAGTAGCTATGGAAAATAAGAGATCCACAGTATTACTCTCTGGAAATCTCTGAAAGACGTTTTCATCTGTGTAAGACGATTCTGTAACAAGACACATGGAAATCCCTTAAGGACTTCAAGGGAAACCTACATTGCATCTAGACCCTCAGAGTACTGAAGATACCGTCTTACTTTTTCCCCCAAACCTTGCTAATAATAAACATGATTATTAGTTCTGTTTGCTAAGTGGAAAAAAAATTAGGCACCAATTACAGAAGACAGCCACCTCCTGACATGAAACACGGATGTACACAGTACTGCCTATGTAGCTTTCGTGACAAATGTTTAGTCTGAACCTAAATGTGGGGAAATAACCAGACAGCTCCAGATGCAGAACTTTCTACAAGACACCTATGTTGCCTGGAGTTTGAAAAATGTCAGTGTCTCAAGAAACAAGAGGAAAAGTGGAGGGACTATTTTGAATTAAAGAGGCTAACAAAAAAATTCAAGAGGTTAGACTCAGGGACACGACAACCAAATACAATACAAGATATATGCCTGGATCCTGCAGTACGTGCATTTCTGAGGACAGTAAAAAAGAGTATGATCCGAATATCTGGTATACATTATTTATGCTTGTTATGAGGAATATGATGACTGATGATGACTCTCGGGGCATAATGTTGATGTTTATGAAGGGGGATGCCTTTGTTTTTCAGAGATACAACCTAAATATGTAATGCAAAAGTATAATGAGGTCCACTCCTTAATTTCAAATGGTTTAATAAAGAGAGACAGAAAAAGAGATCAAATATGGCAAGATGTTAACTGAAGAATGTAAGTGAAGGACATACAAGTATTCACTGAACATTCCTTATTCTTTCGAGATTCATTAAATTTGAAAATTTTCAAAGGAAAAAGTTGGGAGGGCGGTAAGGTACCAGACAGTGGTTTTGTCTTACACCCACTGCTTCTTGGGAGAGCTGAAAGTGAAGGCGTATCTTAGTCTCAAAGCTTTGCCTCAGAGATCAATATCTAGCTCAGCAATTTTCAGTCAACTATTGTAGAGGTAATTTTCTTAGTGTTAAGTGAGCAGAGGAAGTCTAACTGCTTGAATGGAGACACACAGTTTAGTTCATTGGACTGGCCTATCCACTTCGGCCTTTTGGAACATTAAAGACTGAGGCTAAATTTCACAAAGCAATTTAATTGATTACTAAATGTTTTATAGTCCACAAAATCCTCAATAGCATGTTCTATTCCGATGCAGATACACAGAATATTAGCTGTTGGAAAGCAGAAATCAGGATGATGTGTATGATTTGCCCACATTGCATTCAGCACAGTGCCATACATAGAGATAAACCCTCAACAAAGTAGTGTTTGGCAATTCTGTGAAGAGTAGAAAACACTATAAGCATTTGTTGACCTTCTCTCCCAATCGCAGTCCCCTAACCACTCCACTACCATACTCGCCTCTAGACAAAGAAGCGAAAGCTTTTCTCCACGTTCTTTCAATGCATCACGAGGTGAAAAGGGTAGACTAAGAATCAGTATGACCATTTACCTACCTTGCTTCCGGTTTTAGACATCTTTAGTGCACAGGTCGATTTCCCCAGTGCCGAAAGAATACAGGAATAGCTACAGAGAGTTAGAGGCTCAGAGATATTTATACTGGGCTGGTTTCAAATCAAACATTTGCTTAGTCATGAGATTAGGATCCAAAAATTGAGTCAGTCATTTAGAGGCTATTGATGGTTTCTAGAAAAACAATTGGGATTATGAAATAAAGCTTCAGTACCTGCTTTAATGCTTACTAAGCCCTGCTGTATTATAGACTTTGCTGAGTCAAGACACCAAAATCCAGCCAAAGTTTTAAAAAACAAACAAAAAAGTCTCTCTTCCCTGGGCAATTTCTTTTCCAGCAAATAATCCCTGAAATTCCTAATGTCTTTTTTTCTTCGACAAAGCTGACAGAAGAGTCAGAAGACAACTCTGTTTCTGCACAAAAGTGACATGTTCTGAAGGTAACAAAATGGTGTTTGGGTGGGTAAAGTGACTGCAAAGAACATTCCCAGGACAAATAGAAAAAATCTTAACACGGAATGTATTAGATATTACTGCTGTAACAATGTTTAACTTTTTGCGTTTGATCACTGTAATATGACCAGGTAAGATAATGTCTTTGTTTTCAGGAAATGCATGCGAACGTATCTAGGAATAAAATTTTAGGGTGTCTATAACCCATTCTCAAATTGTTAAATTAAAGCAATGCTATGTAAGAAGTGGTGATATGAATGAAGCAACACATTAATTGGTGACTCTACACAGAGGGTACGTGGGAATTAAATGAGTTCTTCTTGTAGCTGCTGCTTAAACTTGAATTTCTTTTTCCAAAACATGTATTGGAGAGAGTTCTAATCCACAAGAAGGCTGTCACAGCATGTAGAGAGACAGAAGCTACCGTGGGCCTCCAGAACTTACCACCTGTAAGGTGGTTTTTCCCTCACTCATAAGAGGTGATCAAAATATAGGGTAAATGTTTAAATTTTTAAAACTGTATTACATTAGAAGACACGTTGCCGCTAATCCCCCTCAAAATACTTCCCCCCTCACTTTGAACACACTTGTCCCATCATTCTTGCCAATTTCTTGAGCAGTTCCAGGAGGCCTCTTTTGTGTCTTTGTGAGATGCGATGGAAAAATATGGTGAATGCTCCTGTCAAGTGCTGGCCAACAGAAAGGCAGGCTCGTAAAAACACACCAGGACTGCCGAGCCCGCCTCATTCCCTCTCATGTGGTGCAAATCCTAGCACTTCCTCAACGTCAAAATGACCACAAAAGGGAAATGTTTTGAATCAGTTCAGGACACGGAGGCAGCCACAACAGCACAACTAATGACACTCATGAAAGTCCCAGAACTATTGTGTTAATGGCAATGTTGTCTTTTACTGTAATAAATTTCTTCAAATTTAAACGTCCACTACGGTTTTTCCATTATAATGTTTCATACTGAGGCCTGTTCGGAGAACATTTTTTGGTTCTTAACATACCTCAGATTTTAGGAATGAGATGACATTTTTATGTAAACTCAAAGAAACAATATTCTCAATTTTTATTTTCCTGGTCTAGTAGAGTCACATCAAAAGCCCAACTTCTTCATTGTTGTATTAACAGAACTGTCAAAAAAGTATTTTTATAAATGGGATCCCTACAGAATGTATTATGGTTAATTCAGAAAATGGCAAATATGCCTCGACATGAAGATTACTGAGAAACAAGCAAGAAGTTATATGTTTAGTTTTCTGAACCTTACAAACTGTTAAGAAAGTATTTGATTAGTCTCATTCATTTCATTAACAAACAATTTCCAAAACACACTTCTATTACTCCAGTGTTCTTTTATTTGCTACTACACTGCTTGCTTGAACTTATCTTAAAATAAAAACTCTAAAAACATCAATTAGAATTAACATTCTGCAGATTAATTTTTACTTTAGAAACAGTCCTTTTTTTGATAAGATTACAAATTAAATGGCTAGTAATCATATGAAATGTTTACTAACAATCAGATTCATTTTACTAGTTCAAAATTGTTTTCCTTCAACAAATACAGCTTTCCTAATCAAATATAAACTTTATCTCAATATGTCACAGAGTGACATTAGAAACCTTTCCTATGTCAAAAGTAAAATTTTTACCTTTTTCAGCAAAAGAAGAAAATTATTTTTTAGAGTTGGTTTACTGGAAATTTGAAGCAGAAAATGAAAAATAAAAAATTTGCTGCAAGTTCATTAAGTTTCATACCTTAAGGACAAATACACTCTTATATAAAACTATTTCTGCTATATATATACATCAATGAATCATACTTTTATTTCAATTAGTTCTTAAAAGGAGTAGCAATTTCCTTTTAAATAGTTATAAAGAACTATAAAACTCTTCAACTCTAAAAAGAATAAAACCTTCCATCATACATATTGAAATATGAAACACACTTGCAAATCTGTAATTTTTTTTTTGGTTTTCTGAGACAGGGTCTCACTACGTAGTTCAGGCTGGCCTCAAATTCACAGTAATCTTCCTGCCTCAGCCTTCCAAGTGCTGGGACTACAGGCATGTGCCACCACGTCCAGCTACAAACATTTAAATTTTAGCAAATAAAAAAGTTCCTGGGTCTCTTAAACAGCAAGAGTGCCTTCCCCAATTTAGTTTTAAATGGGCACCATCCTCCATCCTTGTGTGTCCAGGACCCTGAAAATAACAAAAGGAAAATTAGTAGTAATAACTTAATTTTCTATTACCTTCATGCAAAAAAGAAAATGTCTGCATTTACAAAGTCACATAAATTATGAAGATCAGATGATAGTTTAGAGTGACAAAGTTTAAAGCTAATTCTTTTTTGTAAGCGTTACACTAGTTTATCATCTATTATGAAATTCATATATACATATAAAAACTTGGCAGACTATAGGATTAATTTAAACTAAAATTTGTACCATTATAGTTCTTCTGCATACCCTCTATCAGATTTCTGATTCTTAATTTCAGCATTTATTAAATATACAGTCTGTTTTAAAAAAAATATACATATGTAAACATTTATAAACAATTAAGAATATCTTTTCATAACTGTATTAAAATTGCAGTTCTTTAAAAAGTTAACCACCTGCCCTTATACTTTTGCTCCTAGACACGTGCTCAAATGAAATTAAGACGTATGTCTATACAAAAACTTGTATTCAAATGTATATAACAGTATTATTCATAATAGCCAGAAAGTGGAAACAACCCAAGTATCCAACAACTGATCAATGAATAAACAAAGTGGGAGATCCTTAGGGCGGAATATTATCCCACCATAAAAAGGAATGAAGTATCGACACAGTGACATGGATGTGCCTGCACACATTATGCTAAGTAAAAGAAGCCAAACACATTACATGATGTTATGAAATGTCCAGAGTAGATAAAATTGGATGACTGGCTGCCAGGGCCTGGGAATAAGGGGAGACACAGGGAACTGGAGGAATGGGCAGTGACTGCCAATGTCTATGAGCTTTTTTTAGTGGTTATGAACATGTTCTGGACTTATAAATGGTGATGGGTGCATAAACTTGTGAATAAATTCAAGGCCATTGAATTCTTCGCTTTCAAAAGGTGAATTTTAGGCCGGACATGGTGGTATACATACTTAGGAGGCTGAGACAGCATTGCTGCAAGTTCAAGGCCAGCCTGAACTTCATAGAGAGACCCTGTCTCAAAAAAACAAAACAAAACAAAACAAAAAAACCCAAAACCAAAAAACCCAAAAAACCCCAAAACCAAAAACCAAAAAAACAAAAAAGGTGTATTTTATGTTAGGTATGTTATATCTCAGTAAAATAAAAATATTTTCTCCTACCCTAGATACCTAGTCTCATTCCTCAAAGAGAACACTGATTACGATTTTTTTTATATTCTTTCAGGAAATTTAAAGTTATATATATGAGAATCTGGCTCATTTTTCAGAGGAGATAATTTAATTTTTCTAAATTTAGAGCACATTCAGTATCCACAAATGCAGACACGCTGGGTTCTTTTTAAAGACATACTTCATAGTATGGATGAACCAGTTCACTAGGCACCAGCCCTCTAACGAGAAGTATGTGGGCTGTTGCCAGTTTATTGATACTTCAAATAATGCTGCAATTGCCACCTTGTAAAAGTAGAACTTTACAGGACACAAAATTTCAATAGGCAGGAGAAATAAATTCAGGAGATTTACTGTACAACATGATTACTATAGTTAATAACAATAGTATTCTGTTCCCTTGAGAAATGCTGGGAGGGTAGGTAAGTGTTCTCACCATAAAAATGAGAACTATGTGAGGTAATGCACGTTAATGTGCTTGATTTAGCCATTCCACAATGTGCACATACTGTATTTCAAAACACTCATATTGTACATGACAGATAAATGCAATTTTATGTCAATTTAAAAAAGCAAATAAAATAAAAAATTAAATAAGTCTTTACATACATGAGTATATCTGTAAGATAAAGTCTAAGAAGTAAAATTGCCAAGTCAAAGAATATCTATGATTTAAATTATGATACTGTCAAATTGCCCTACAAAGTGTCAAGACTCAAAAGGTTTCAGACTTCAAAGCATTTGAATTTTGAATTTTCAAGATAGGATGGTAAAGTCTGTGCAGATATTCTAAAATCTGAAACCTGAAACATTTCTGGTCCCAAGCATTTCAGATAAGGAATACTCAACCTGTGTATTACATTTCTTTATTTTTATATGAGTATCTTTGTCTCATTATTTTTCTATGAACTAGCTATTCACATCCTTTGTCTCTTTTTCTGTTTAGTCTTTAAAAATATCTTAAAGTAGCAAAGTAAGCTAATTTGTTTTAAACAGCATATATTTGGATTAAAAAACTGCCAGTAAATTTGTCCGCATTTGTGTTTTATTCTATTTCATCTATGACCTTTGGGTGTTCAGTAATCAAATCTTCATATGAATTAATTCTAGTAAGTTATTACTTCCCATATGTGCAATTAATACAAATCAGCTCATTTATTAACTAGTTTGTGGGAAAGTTGGAAAAGAAGGTATGTCATGAAGGAGGAATAAAATTCAAACTATGCATGGGGAAAAGTAGTATCTTTAATCTCTGCAAATTGTGTCAAGCAAAGAGCAAAAAAGATAAAACTTGGCTGTTGTATTTGCCTAAAATTCTGTATGCTCCACCTTGATATTTTGGTTTTTCATTATAAAATGCAGCAAATGTGAGTATGCAAATGTCTACGCTGGTGGGCGTAGTGGGAAGAATTTGGCAAGGGCAGAAACATAATATTGTGTGCATTATTTTTGTACACCTGGAAGAGCTCCCCAAAGGAATTTGTTTCACGTGGTCTATACTGTAAATGCCCACCAGCGATCCGAAGGAGGGGTCCTACCCCGCTGCTTGTTTGGAGCCTTCTGCAGGGGGTACAAGACTGTCCAGCTGTTGGCGATGTCCCGTATTAACCAACCATTCATAAAACTTGTTCTCCACAAGTACCTGGAACTGTTTCCTTTGATCCCTAAAATAGCAATGGAAAGAAATAGAATGTGAAAGCACTACTTCATATAAATTTACTCCATGCAATTACATCGCCCTTTAATGGGATAATATAAATGACTGTTTCTAGTTGCCCTTTTGTTCTTATTCGGTTTATATTCGACCATTCCATAAAAGAAAAAACACTGGTCAGATACAATGTCTTCTCTGTAAAGACTTGTTCACTTTCATCTAACTGTGGACCAAGTGGATACTGGGTAATATTTGACTGACGGAGATAAAAGTATGAGGAAAAGAGAAGAAACAAGGCCCTTGTTCAGGCGAGCTGGCACTGTGCTCCAGAGTGCACACTGTCATCTATGTCATCTACGTCCTGTCAACTATGTGTTCTAATAGGGAAGACAGGTAGGAAGCAAAATAAGTAATGATATAAAGTTGAATAGCCCTAAGTATCTTGGAGAAAAACAGAACAGGGTATGAGAAGGCTTGAGTATTGGAAATGCTATTTATTTATTTATTTAGAAAAGCTTTCTTAAAAAAAAGAGTGGACCGAACAGGCCTTACTAAGACACTTGCAGAAGTCTGAAGAAGTGACGGAAGCAGGAATGACCCTTTGGAGGGGACTGCCTGGCAGAAGAAATGGAGATCACAGAAGCCCTAGAAGTAAAGCACATTTAACATGTTCGAGATACGAAGTGCAGCCAGGAGCCAGCGTGACTTGTTGGCAAGGCCTCGGCCTAGCTGGGGTCTGGCCTGGTTGCTGGCCGCTTCTGTTGGGCGCAGCTGCACGGAGCACCAATGCCAACGGGCCACCGTGGGATGCCTACAGACAAGAGCACAAGCAAGAACATTCACAATCGGGTCTCATCCACAGGAGAGACTAAGTGTTCTGGTCAAACCATGAAGATGACAAGATACCACCCTTCCTTGGCTAGTGAGCGCCACTCTTTGCAAAGAGTTTTAGTGTCACTTCATCCCTCTGGCTCCGGAGACAAGGTATTAAGTTACCTATTACTGTCTCTTCCAGCTGGCATCCAGTCCACACACGCACACACACGTGCGCGCGCACGGCCCTGCTTCCTAGGATTCTCCTCCAAAATTACTCAACGCAAACCAAAATCCAAGTATAAACCCTTTAACACCCTCTTACTGAGATGAAACTCGGTCTTCCCTCCCAGACTGAGTTATGACAACCTGCCCACACTCTACGGATATATCTGTGTGGCCTTCGGCCAGAGGGCCATGACCAAGCAATAGCAAGACATTCTGTATAGCAGGCAGCGGTGAAAAAAAGGCACATAGTGACAGGAAATGAGGCAGGGAGGGCCAATGCTTTGGGTTTTACTCCAAGTCGATAGCAGTACGGCAGGGTCTGGTGTGCCTCCCCAAAGGCCCACTGTGTTAGTCCTAGTTGCTGATGGGTTTCTGGGAAGTGAATGGATGATGAGGGTTCCAACTTCAGTGGACTAACCCACTGATAGTACCACGTTCTGGCAGCACTGCTGGTAAGTGACGGAAGCAGGAGGTACGGCCCACTGAGAGGAAGTGGGTCACTGGGGCATGACCTTGGAGGTTACTACACCTGGCCCTCGGCCCTCCCTCTCCGGCTCTTGTCTGGCTCTATCTGCTTCCTGGCTGCACGACATGGGCAGCTTTCTCCACCACCCTCCCACCGTGAGGTTCATCTTAGAGCCAGCTGGCTGTGACTGCACACCTCTGAAACCGTGAGCCAAAGCAAACATTTACTCCTTTAAGCTGTGACTACACTGGATAGCGACTATACAGAGAGCAAGCCATTAGAGGAGTCAGAAGAAGGGAAAAGAAACAATCCAAACACTTTTAAAGGGTAATCTTGGTAGTCTGTCTTCCTTTACAGATGTCCCCTGACTTACATGGTCAGCCTCAACGAGACACTCTGGTCCACGCTACTAAACTGTGATGTCCAGTAAGTCAGTTATATTAAGAAAGTCTTTGACTTACAGTATTTTCAACTCACAATGGACTTAATGGAAGGTAATTCCATGTAAATTGAGGGGCAACTGTATCCCTCAAGGTTACACTGACTACTTTCATTGTTTCTAAGTGCCATCATGGATCTTACTGATTGAAAACACTACGATTCACAGTGAACATTTACTAAGTTATCCCACATTCTAGACTCCATACATCTATGTAAGCTTTATATACTGCAAGAGAATCTAGGTATCTAAATACTAGAAGTATTCAAACAATTGACTTGCTTTGAAAACGAGTACCCACTTTTTTATTACATTATGTTATTACTGTACTGTATGATACAACAATAGTTGAAAGGGAACAATGACATTAGAACCTCTGGAACTAAGTATGACTTTGGATAAAATGGTTAATCTAATGTCAGTTCTTCATCTATAATAAGATATTATCATGAAAAAGAAATGAGGTACTACACAGAAGGTGCACAGACAAGTACTGGGCACAGCACTCAGTACATACTACCCATTATCACCGTCATCATGATTACCTGAGAGACTAGAGTGAGAAGGAATGGTCTATACAGTATCAGTGTTTTGGTCTATCTCCTAGATACAGGTAAGGGGGAATCTGCATAACAGATAATAGCAAAGCCAGGCTGGTGGAGCACGCCTCTAATCCCAGGAATGAGGAGGCTGAGGCAAGTGGTTTGTTGTGAGTTCAGCAGATAATAGCAGTATTATGACAGTGGACTTCCAGGTAAACCATGACTTGTGATTGCTTCTGATCTTTATACTTTTTGCCAGATAGAAACAGTTTCTAAGAGTCTACATGCAGTTGTTTAACTACAGAAACGTACTACAGCACCTATCAATAAACACACACATCACTATAGGTTACTTGTTAAATCTTCACATCAACTCACTGAGCAGAAAATACACTCTTTCTATATATGATTAAGAACTATAAAGGCTACATAATGCACCCAGTGCCACACAGTCAGGGGCATGATGAGTATTAATTCCTGGGTCTGAGTACTTTCCTCTACAGGATAGACACGGCTATCCAAAGAACAATGCTAAACTTAAAATCTAATAAAACAAAAGCAATCTAATTGAAATAATCATTTTCATTCACATATTAAACAGCAGTTCTGGATCAACAGAAATAGTTTTAGAATGGCTGCTGCTTCCCAAAATAACGGTAATTAGAAAATAACTAAGACAGTATCAGAAAGGAGTTTTCAAAGCTTTAAGAAAAAGGGCTGGAATGATCCTTATGTCAGGTTATGAAGACACCTGACAGTCACACTCGGATCTCCAAACAGAATGTGATACCCTCCGTGCAAACTAGCCCCAGTTCTCAAATGCACAAGAGTCAGAGGGAGCCAGCCTGCATCTCTTGGTACTGTAATGTTTTCTATTTTCCTCTCCTAAAATAGCTACAAAATAAAATCTGATTAAGCAACATATTTGTAGAAACAATATTCTGAGACTCCACTGATTTTAAGTTAGAGACAGAAGTAAGGCCAGAACAAAACTGATTAATCAAACCTTTTCTCAGCTTGGCTCCAATTTTTGGAGTCATGTTTGACTTTCTTCTTTGCAAGATCTTGCACTGAGTCCTGACTCCTGCCAAAGTATCTCTGCCCTCCTCTCCACTCTAGTCCAGCCCACTCTCAGTCCAGACCGGCAGTAGTAATACAGTTAGAAACCAAGGAGCTGAGTGAGCCACTCCCTTCCCCAAAAGCTCAACTATAAACATCTGAAGGATTATCCGGGTTTCCATCTGCTTAGAAGACCGAAATATAAACAACATCTTAAGGATTATCCAGGCTTCCATCTTCTTAAAAGAAGGAACAAAACACAATAACTAAAAGCCTAATACCTTCCCGGAGATCTCCAATAAATGCAGCTACCTAATACCTACTATGGAGTGTATGCTTAGAATTCTTTCCTTGTCGTACACAAGAACCTTGACTACTTCTGGTCCACTCAACTGTAAGAGTGGCAAACCTTTTAGAGCCTTCAGTGATACAAACAGCCTGCTGCAGCACACGTGCCACAGGTTCACCCCCATGGGTCTAAACTATCAAAACATCACCCTTCCATCCCCTTCAAATCTCATGAATCTTCATGTGTCAATCTCGCTGACGTCTTCTGAATCTCTGTAAACCACTGGAGTATTCTTTGCCTCTGGAGTTTGAAGACCAATATCCCTGAAACAAAATTTTGTGGTGTGCATAATAATCACAGCCGTCTATTATCAGAAACATGGTATTAAACATAAGTTATCTGGAGTATTTTCTACCCCAAAATGTAGGGACAGGGTCCCCGCAGGTAGGGAAACGATAGGGTAAAGACCTCATTAGGCTTTGTTAAAAATTAATAGACAACTTTGACCTCTACAGCCAGACTCTGAGAGGCAAGGACAGCTATGATCCCATAGTTAGAAACATAAAGATAGCTAGATTCCAAGACTTAAAGAGACAAAGGTAGAGGAACTAGTTAAGGGAAGGACCCCACTCTCCCTGCCCCAGGTAGTGTGATTAACACAGAAGTCACAAACTTCTCCTTTATTTGATCCTCACATCTACATAACCTGGCTTTAAAACACCCATCTGTAATCTTACCCTCCACCAAAGAACAGGGAGGGGTTTGCACGGTCAGAAAAAAGCCAAGGTTAAACTGAAAGAGAAGCCAGGGAGAAGAGGAAAGACAGGTCGGACAGCCAGTCAGACTCTAGGAGCTACTAGGGACAAGGATCTCAATAAAAGGAGCTGCAGACAAGAAATCTGAGTATTTTGCTTTCGAATGCTCCCTACTCGCTGAGTAGCTATCTATCATCTCCCTTTACTGACTTTAAACTCGGTTTCTTTAATTCTTTACCGTAGCTGGGTTTACGATCGCTGGGAGCTGCCTTTCCTAGCCAGGCAGCAGCTCACAGTCCACCTCTGGATGTAACAAAAAGTGGGAAAGAAGTAATCTCAGAATGACAATATTTTATACTTAGTAAATTTAATTTTTGGAAAAAAAAAAAAAACCACATTATTCTTTGCAATTTACCATGGATCAGGGAAAACTCTGACAAAAATGGGTATTAGTATATGGACCAGCATTGGAAGACACCCTTGAAGACTCCATGGAAATCTGTATTAACAAGTTCCTTGGAAAATTCTGATGTACAACCAACTTTGAAAAGCACTAGTGTAGTGTAGAAAAGTAAATTAAGAACTAAAACTAATCCATGTAAGTATTAGATTATGTGTCAAATCCTATACATGATACCTTAATTTATGTAAGTCTTATATCTGCCAAAAAAATTTAAACTACTTAAAAGGGTCTAGAGAGCCTGAGAATTAAGTATCTACTCATCCACATCTCCCATCCTAATAGTCTAAAACATTTATCTGATATACAAACCTTAGAAGACAGTATTTTTAAATTGCTTTGTCACAGCTACAAAAATGTTAAGATTAGTTTGTTTTCCTACAGAGTTTCAAATAAAACACTCACTTTGTCAAACGAGCTTCCTTCACAGTTTTCTGCCAGATCTGTATTTTCTGTTCCCTTTGACTCAGTGCTTTCTGATAGGCAGGTGGAAGACCCCCAGGTATCTCTGTCGTGTCCCCTTCCATTTCAAAGGGAATAATAAATACATAGAATTCACATGGGGCTAAGAGCTGGAAGACACTTGAGTCCCTGTTCTCTCTGCAGATGACCAGTGGATTATCCCAACAGTTGGGCACGGTAGCAAGGCCTGTCCTGGCCATGTGGTCCTCTAGCATTGGGTAGTGGGTATGAAAAGGAGCAAAAGTTACACTCTGGTTCCCAGAGAGAATAAGTGGGCGCGTAGGCGTCAGAATGTGAAAGATGCAACCTGCTGTAGAAGAGATGGACAAGCGATGGCAAACAGCAATAACTTTAACATTGTCACACCAGTGGATGTGAAGAGCAGTCTGCACAGGGCCCAAGACAAAGGTGCTATTCCTGCACTTCTCAATTGTCACAGACCTGAAAAATTAAAAAATGAGGTAAATTCCTCTGAAAAAGGTAAGTTAAAAAAAAAAAATTGCCTAAAATAATATTCTCTGATGGCACCCCCCCAAAAGGATCAATCCTATTCCAAAGAAAATGTCAAAAGGTCAGAATACTAAGGAGACTGTACTTACCGTAAGGGAGAGAGTAGATAGATAAAAGATTCGTTGCAGTGATGAATCCTGACATGTGCCCCCACCAGAGTATCTGAGCTCTTGGCCAATGTCTGCTTGTAAACCTGGCTCATCACCACCAGGCGGTGCCTCCTAGGGGCCACATGAGTGTTACAAGCAATCTTCGCCCTTCTGGCCGTACCCTCAACTATTTAAGAAAACATAAATAAATAAGACAGTTTCAAATCAAAGAAAAAACAATCATATGAGGTTACATATGTCTTCATGTACCATGTCTAAATTTAGATCTGGGCACTGGGTGAAGAGGTGTGGGCTATAGAACTCTATTCTTTTCATGTATTTGTCATCATTTGTTACCAAAAAATTTAAAAATCATTAATGCATTCAAGATTACTAATAGATCTAAGACTTTTTTCATGTCTAGCTTTTAAGTAACAAGCCGCAGGTCATATGATTAGAAAGTGACATGGTTAGCCCAACTCAAACATCTCCTCCAAGACGCCTTTCTTTATCACTCCAACCACAGTCAACCTCTCCAAATCGCCATATTAGTTCTGTGTTTCTCCAAATTTCCCTTAAGCATCTATGAATTCTATTCAAGCTCACATCTTACTCCCCAGATCACCACCACCAGAGAGTACATCTTCCTGTTACACAGTGTCTTACACAAACGGACACAATAAAACATGTGCATATTGCCCTACTAACACAGTCCCAACATTATGTGTCTGGCTTCTTAGACTGTACTTCCCTGCAAGCCATTGGGACACCCTTTTAAACAATATTGGCCACATGTGGAGGGGTCACATAAAATATATTATGATTCTTTTAAAATAGTTAGTGTTTATTTTTAAGTTACATATATACCATATATATCATACATGGTAGTGTAGAATAATAACACTAAAATAAGATTAAAAATCATGTTTAATCCTGCTGTTACTCTCACCATTTTAGTATAATCTTACGAGGTTGGATAGACTTTTTTCCCCCTAATACAGACTACCTTTCCAAGGTTCAAAAGCTTGCATAAATTTATATTCTTCTATGTGCATATCAAGAATTGTGTAGTATCCCCATAGCTGGGTGTGGTGGCACACGCCTGTAATCCCATCTCTCGGGAGGCAGAGGCAGCAGGATTGCCATAAATTCGAGGCCAGCCCTGGGTTACACAGTGAGCTGAAGCCCAGCCTGAACTACACAGTGAGACCCTGTCTCAAAAAACAAACAAACAAAAATCATGTGGTATCTCCAATTTATTTACAGGAGCCTTATATATCTGTGAGTCTGTGATCCCTACTACAGCAAGAGTTGAGTTAAATATACAATTCTTGGATTATAATCTTTTTGTTGGTTGTTGGGGTTCAATCATTTGCTGTGAGCTATAAAAACCTGATATGAAACTGCGTATTTTTTTTTAACATTTGTAAGCAAACTGTTTCTTCTTTATCTTTGAAATTCAGAGATTGTGGAAGAATATTCCAGGGCAATTTTGTTTTTTTCCACTAATTTTGCCTGCATTTGCCTTAGTAGCATAGACAAGTACAGAGGTGCGGGCCCAGGCCCTCTTCTCTTGGAACTTACACGTGGACACGGCAGTCACGTGACATCTGACCCCATCTATTTAGGCATCACTAGACTATCAGCAATGTATACCCCATATAACCTACAACTGGATTCTACTGGAAACTTAAGTTTCCAATTCAGAAACATCTGCTCTGCTTGTGTCTATGTAGCTAAAAAAGATCTCAATTCTTTACCAACTTGCTACTGTGGGATGGCCAGATTCTGCCATTGTACAGAAAATAAAATCTCACGAGTGAGCACATGTAGGTGAGAGGGAATTAGAGAAAAGCCCAGCAAAGACTGCGGCACTAACTGCAGCTGGAGTTTCTGTTAACTAATTAAATGGACCTTGACTAATAGGTTAACTGAGATTACTGATGCGTTGAGGGAGAAAGACGTTCCCTTTACAAGGCAGTATTTTTTATTTTCAGGTACTCTACAGAAGATATGTGATGATTCTTAATACACCAGGAAACACTATGTTCCTTGTCAATTTAGACAGACTAAAATATTAAAAAATACCTTGGTGAGCCCAACCCAATTTCTTTCCTGACTTGAGGCAAGCAGAGGTACCGAATGGATTCCCAGTCAAATGGGCTCTCAACCAGGCTTCCAGCTTGTCGAAAGAGAAAGTCTTAGAGATCTTTGAGAAGCCACTGTCGGCATGGAGTGGCTGCCACAGCGCGAGTTCATGAAGTGGATAGATCTTCCTGGCTCTGCTCACTGTGCCTTCAATAAGAAAGCTGAGTGCCACGACAGCTTCTCGAGGGACCAAACTAGGACGCGTCGGGCTGAGTTGTTCTGGATCTAAGAGCAGCTCGAGCAGATCTGACAGATGATCACAGACAAACGCCTGGTGACTACAATCATTCCAGTTCTAAAACAGAACAAAAATCAAAGAACGCACGCTCAACAGAACGAAGATACTCTACATGATCTCAAAGTTTTGTCTTTTAGTTATTTTGCATCTATACTCTGCTTCAACCCCCCAGAAGAATTTAGGTGGCTAAACACAATGTTTTCTGTGTGTGTACATGACAAGCATAGACGGATTTTCCCTTCCCATTAACTAATTCAAAGGCAATACAAGTTGAAACGCTTGGGACTCGAAGTGTTTGATTTGGGATTTTTTTGGACGTTGGAAAATACATACATAGTGCTATCTCGGTGATGGACCAAGTCTAAACATGAAATTTATACACAAAGCCTGAAGGTAATTTTATATAAGATTTTTAATATGCCTGCACTTTAACTGTGCTCTGTCTGATGAGGTCAGTTGTTGAATTTTCTATTTGTGGTATCATTTTGCCACTCAAAAAATATCGAATTCTGAAGCATTTTGGCTTTCTCATTTTGGGTTAGGAATGCTCAATCTGTGCAAATAAAGTGTTCTAGATACTTTAACATATTTAATCTTAGAAACAATGGGTGTGATATCATTATCACACCCATTTACAGATGGGGACAAAGTCACACAGCTAGTAAATACTCTAAAAGTTCCAAATTAAACATAAAAATAGCCACCACGGACATTCACTCAATGAAGCGCTGGGCTTAATTTACCTTCTTTTACAACAGAAAGAACTTCAGATTTTACTGGGTGAAATATCTTACAGTGACTAGATTTAAGAGAAACTGCAACTTTGGGAGTAAACTTTTAGTTGGCAGGCAGATGTCCCAGCGATTCGGTGCATACCTATGAAAGACATTTTTTGAGGCCCTCTTATTTGGCATGAGAAGGTGAAACAAGAAATGTGTGAACTGAGTAAGACATGGCTTCAAGGGTCTACGTCACGAGAGGACATATAAATGAGTAAGCATAACGCACTGAGACCTGCAACCTAGCTCTGTGGAGACATTCTGCAGGCAGGAGAGAAACTTCCTCCACTGGGAAAAACACCGAGCAGTATTATCTGAAGTGATCCTTGTTTGATACTGGTAGTTATGCAGAGAGTTAAGAAAAAAGGCACTCTACGCACGTGGAGCTGCATATTCAAAGGCACACAGGAGCCAGAACTACAAGTTCTGCCTGACATGGTAGGCCGGAAACAATCATGAAAGACCTTGTGCAAAATACTAAAACATCTGGACTTCATTTTCCGTGCCAGAGACTTTATAAGTCTGTGTGTGTATAAGCAGAGCTGTCCTTAACTTCAATCTGTTACTCCTCCTTCTCACTGCACACTTTTCCCCCAAAATAGGCCCTGAGGTGGCTCTATAGATACAATAAAAATGAGGCTTTGCTGAAGGAGCTTAGACAGCACATGAATACAATGAGCCTGCATTTTACAAGGTCCAGCGTGCGAGGGAGTGACTCCAGACTAAAAGTAGGGAGACCAGCTGGGATTGAACAATGGAGCTCAAGGAATGAATGAATGAATAAATAAATAAAATTTAAAAAGATAAAAAGCCCAGATAGGAGCAGTGTGCCTGTAATCCCAGCTACTTGGAAGGCAGAAGCAGGAGGACCACATGTTTGAAGGCAAACTGGTTAACGTAGCGAGACTCTGTTTCAAAATGAAAAATAGCTGGAACACAGCTCAGTGTAAAGGCCCTGGGTTCACTCCCCAGTACTGGGGAAAAAAAGCCTAGATAAGAGGAATAAAAATGAACAGATTTAAAGAGTTATTTTGTGGCACATCAGTAAAACTTGGTAATTAACTTGACATGGGTGGAGGGAGAGACTGGTCAGTGTAATGGTGGTAACTTTCACTGGCACAGGGAATGGAAGTTTACTTCAGAAAAGCTAGATTTTATGTAGATATAGATGTGTTTGTTTCCCAGTGTAAAGCAGAGGCAGACTTCATTAGAACTGAACAATAAAAATCACCTGGAATTGACTCCTCTCACAGAGGCCCGTGTCTCTCTGCAAATCTGTTCCTTTCTCATCTTCTTCCCTGATGAGAAGCATCCTGGACTTCACTGACTGCTTTAGGGTGTCTAGTCCCTCATAACTGCAGGTCCCTCCTGAGCATGGTGGATATTCTACCAGACTGCAGTGCCACGTGAGCCTTTGGCTTGAGCACCCACCGTCAACTGGTAACTGCTTCAGTCTCTAGGGGTGAGGGCCCAAGGCCGTCATTGCAACACGGCCCTGAAGGAGCGACTCTAGTGTCCATGCCTGACCACCCGGCTGCTGGGTGTCTTAGTTACTTTTCTCTCGTTGCTGGGACAAAATACCAGACACCCAAAGTTAGGGGAAGAAAGGTTTATTTGGCTCACAGTTTGTAGAGGTTTCAGTCCACAGTCAGCTGGGTCCGAGGCAGGCTGGCCTGGCAGACAGGCAGAAGTCATCCAGGTGAGCAAGGGATGCAAGCAAGGGGCCTAATCAGCTTCTTCCTGTATATCTTATCCAGGCTACCTGGCTTTAGGGTGGGCAGCACTCCCATCCTTAATCCTAATATCCTTAATCTTAATGTCACATCCTTGATCCCAGCAGAACCATGCCAAATCCATCAGTGCACTAATTTAGTAATCACACACTCTAGATCCAGCCACCTCTTACCACATGAGGCTGTGGGGGGACATCTAGACACAAACTGTAACACTGGGAGAGGTCAGTTCTACAGCACAAACCGGTGCTGCCGTCTCCTGGTGCCCACTATGCAGCAAGTCCCATGTTATCACTGAACTCTCAGAGCTATTCAGAAATAGGTGTTATCCCAATTTAAAGAAGAGAAACCAGGTCCAAGTTAACTGACCTGCCTAAAATCTCGTGTCAGTGAGGAGGCAGAGCCAGATCTGAACTGGGCTACCTTAGCTCAAAATACTGTAGGAACTTACTGGGCAGAAAGCACACGATGATCAGTTTTGCTAACACACCTGGACTGGACATTTTAAAATTAAGGTGTGTTATATAGTCTGATCACTAAACGTCTCTAACCAGGCCAAAAAAAAAAAAAAAAAACCACTAACGGCTGTAAAGTTAAAGCCCCATGGGAAGCCAACCGACTCCCAGCCCCAAGACCTTCCTGAGGCCACAGACCTAAGATAACAGAGATCCGCAAGTCGCCCAGGATGCCTACAACCAGGAAAGGAACGTCTCACTCCTCCGGTACCCCCCAGCGCTCACAGCTGCAGGATAAGAAGGAACAAAGACGTGCCGAACCTGCAAAAGTTCTGTGGGCCAGCCGATTTCCCTCACCCCTTTCCTGCCATAGCTCCTCCATAAACCCCAAACCCCTTTATTCTGAGCACCTCTCCGTTCCCCTTCCCCTCGGAGAAGTTTCCCCTCGCGCTTTATCCCTAAATGAAGCTCCCTGCTGCTGTCCTGAGGTCACGGTCCCCTTCTCCAGTACAGCACACTGACGAGGTACAAGAGGGCGTTTCTGTGCAGAGGCGAGCGTGAGGCAGGGCTCCAGTGTGGGGACGGCCGAGAGCCACGGAGACGCACACAGTCTCGGCGATGGAGAGAATTACGGTGAATAAATATGTGGAGCAGAAAAGGAACATTTGGGGCTGAGGATTTAGCTCAGTGGTTGGAGTGCTTGCCTTGCAAGCACAAGGCCCTGAGTTCGATTCCCCACACCAAAAAAAAAAAAGAAAGAAAATGAACATTCCCTCAGGTAGAATCCTGGGGAACAGCGGCATGTAAGGGCTGGGGGACAATTACAAAGAAAAGTGAGAAAGGGTCAAAAGCAGAACCAGCAAGCTACAGCATCACGCATAGGTTTATCAAAAAGACTAAAAGTACCAAATAGTGAAGGCATGTTTTTGGCTTCAGAACTTTTTAAAGAACCTGCACATGACATTAATTCTAAGGTTTACATTTTACTTAAAAGTTTTTCAAAATATTTCCACAAAAACAAGTTTGAAAAAATGCTTTTCTTTGGGCTGGGTATGGTGGTACATGCCTGTAATCCCGGCACTTGGTAGGCTGAGGCAGGGAGATCGCTGTGAGTTCAAGGCCATCTTGGGCTACACAGCAAGGCCCAGTCTCAAATATAAATAAATAAGTAAATAAATTTAATCAAATAAAAAATGTTTTTCTTCACAAAAACATCAAGGAAAGAGCAATAGGACATTTGAGGTAGTTAACATCTAGGTTGTCATAACATAAAATTTCTTAAACATGATTAAGCAGTATGAGATATTTTTATAGAAAAACTTTTCAGTGGATTTGAACAGACTCTACAAATACTACATCTCATTTCTCCTATCTTAGTCAAGTAAGTAGATTCACACTCATTAGCATTTGCAAAAATGGAAATACTAACAGAACACAGTCAATGACTTGCCCAAAAATCATGTGATTTTTATATCAGTGAAGGAACTAAAGCAATTTCTCTATTTTGATTATGACTGCACAGATTTTTTTATTATTAGGAAAAACCCCTAAAATTAAAAGCTAAAAAAGCATCATATCACTGGCCTATATATAGAATCCCAATATAATTCTTACTTCATTTGTTTATTTTTATGAGACAGGGTCTCGCTATGCAATTCAGGCTGGCTTTGCACTCACCACATAGCCTAGGCTAGCCTCAAAACTCAGCAATTCTCCTGCCTCAGCCTCCCTAGTGGTGGGATTACAGATATATGCCACCACACCTGGCCTCTTCCATTATAATTTTTAAAGAAGGTGACCTGCCTCCTTCCCAAATTGTCCCTTTCAGAGAAAGAGATTAAGTTACAAACAGTACCTTATTATGGCAATTGGACTTTTCGGACAGGTCAGGAGACCGAGATCTGTTCCTGGGACTAGGCCACTCTTCTCCAATCAAAGATGTCCTCAGGGAGACCTTGTTTAACTGCTGTATGTATAAGAAGAGCAGAAACTGTAGGGTGTCCACTGAAAGCTGTTCAAGAAGAGAACAATGGATGAATATACACCTTTAAACAACATCAGTTAAGTAAACATGGTAAACTAAATTCACAACAGCTGTTGAGCCTTAAAAAATTACTATCAGGAACACTGCTAGCATCTGATATGTTTGTTTCTGATAACCAAAAATAGGCATTTCTAATATCAGAGTCATTTATACCTTCACAGAGAGCCACAGAAATTAGTTCTCCCAAAACTAATGAAAAGGAAAGAATGAAGTAAAAAAACTACATTATTTCAGAATGTTAATCTCACAGTTAAAAACCCAACCTCAGTAACTTTAATAAGTAAATAAATTGATAAAAGAAAGGAAGTTCGTTCAGAAATTCTTGAGAGGGTCACAGACTTCTCAAGAAGGCTCAGCATATCCGTGGACCAGCTGAAATTGTATGTAATTCCTCGGTAGAGGTGCACCTCATGAGAGAGAAGCCTCAGGTTTTCAGTTTTTAAAAGGTTGTTAGACTTACAGCAAGGAAAAAACCACCATTGGTCTGATAGTGGTCACACAAGGTCACCTCTTACCTGACAGAGGGTGTGGTTGGAAGGTCACAATTTTTTGTTCATTTGTGCAGTTCAGGCTGGCCTTGAACTCACTATGTGGCTCAGGCTGGCCTGGAACTGCTGCTGACCCTTCTGCCTCAGCCTTCTGAATGCTAGGATTACAGGCATGTACCACTGTGCCCAGCTGAAGCTCACAATTTGAAGCTCATGATTTTCCTCATACACCTATCACCATACACATTTGGAGAGGGAACAAAATGAAGTGATACATCTGGGTCTATGGCTGTTTTTACCCTGATTTCCAACCTGGCAGAAAATTGCTATCATCTGTGGAATTTAAAAATACAAATTTTCAGGATCACTCAGATCTATCCAGGTAACTGTCGACATAGAGCCCCATGAATACATATTTACCGGTTTTTACCTCCTTAAAGTTTTAAGATTCACATGCAGTTCTAAGAAATAATACAGAGAGATACCATGTATGCTTTACCCAGTTTCCCGCCTTGCAAAACTATCATACGACATCACCAGGATACTGACATCAAAGTAGCCAAATGGAGAGTATTTCCATCAACTCAGGGATCTCCCAGGTCACCTCCTAGAGTCACACCCACTCCCCTGCCACCTCGGCCCTTCTGATTTTTAGACCAGGTCTTGCCAAACTGCCCTGACTGGCCTTGAACTCACACGCCTGCCTCACTTCCCAAGTAGCTGCGAGGAGCATCCAGAGCAGTGTTTGCCACTGGCTGAGACTACAAGATTTTATCCTTTTTTCTGTTTTTTTTTGGTACTGGAAATTGAACACGGGACCTTTGCCCTGAGCTACATCCCCAACCCTTTCATTTTGAGATGGCAATCTTGATAAATTGTCAGGCTGGGCTTGAATTTGTGATCCTCCTGCTTCAGTCTCCCAGAATGCTAGGATTACAGGTGTGCACCACTACACCCAGTGCACAAACTTCAAATTCTAAAACTTGTTCAGATATTACCTCATGTGGGAGGGACTAGCTAGATGTACACGACTTTTTCTCCTCTTCCAGGATACTTAATTAGATAGCATTTCTCAGCCTTTCTTGCAGCTCGATATGGTATAACTGAGTCATGGTCAATGGAATGTAGGCAAATTCATGTTCAACCCTTTCAAACCTGACCCATTAAACTCCCAAAGAAATGTAAATAGATGACTTCAAGGCCCGACTGGCATGGCTGTGGGGACAGTACTAACTGCAACTGTTCACCTACTCATCTTTCAAGTTTATTTAGCTCTACTGATGGCCGTGGGATTTCCCTGAACTCTCGCTCGTGAGATAGTTTACCTTCCTATCCTGCTGACTTTGAGCCTGGCCACGTGACAAAGCGTTAGTCAATGTAAGGAATGTAGTTATTGTAGTTTATGTCGCATCTGAGCAGAAGTTTTGTTTGTTCCTTTGTGCGTGCATGTGTGTTAGTGAGGACTGAACCCAGGGAGAGCTGAGCTACATCCCAACCCTTTAAAAAAGTATTTTTTTGATAGAATCCCACTAAATTACCCAGACTGGGCTCACACGTGTGACCTTTCTCCTGCCTTAGCCTCCCAAGTAGCTGGGATTACAGATGTGCACCACCACACCTGGCCTGAGCAGAAGTTTTCAGAGGTACCATGACAGCCCAGAAATGAATAAACTCTCACATATATGGTCAACTAATTTTTGATAAGGGTGACAGAATTACAAAATGGGGAAACAGCAGGCTCTTCAACAGATGATGTTAGGAAAACTGAGACCAAAGCTTACCAGTGGTGACGAACCTACAGCACGGGTGCCACAGCTGGCTGTTTGTCATCATTGAAAGCTCTAAAAGGTTCACCCTCACTAGTTTATACCATATACAATCAACTCAAAATTGATTAAAGACTTTAAATGTAAGACCTGAAACAGTAAAACTCCCAAAAGACAAATAAGGGAAAAGCTTCTTGTTACTGGTCTTAGCAGTGATTTTTGGATATGACATCAAAAGCACAGGCAACGAACAAAAATAAACCAGCAGGATCAAATCAAACTAAAAAGCTTCTGCACAACAAAGACAGTAATCAACAAAATGAAAAGAAAATCTATGGAATGGGAGAAAACATCTGCAAACCCAAACATCTGATGAACAGTTAGTGTCCACAGCATGTAATGAACTGCTACAACTCAACAGCAAAAAACCCAAAGAGCTCGATTAAAAATAAGCAAAGGACTGTGCAGACAGATCTCCAAAGAAGATGCACAAGGCCAACAACAGATCAAACAATACTCAACATCACTGATCACCAGGCAAATGTAAATCACAGCCACAACGGATCACCACACGTTAGGATGGCTATTATCTAAAATAAAGATTGATAATCATTGACAAGAATGATTGTATCAATTGACAAGATAACTGTATCAGAAGGGGAACTCTGATACATTACTGGTGAGAATATAAATTGGTACAGCAATTATGGAAAACAGTATGGAGGCTCCAGAGAAATTTAAAACAGAATTACCAAATGATCTAGCAATTCCATTTTCAGTTATCTATCCAGAGGAACTGAAATCAGGATCTTAACGCTATCCCTTCATCCTCACTTCACTGCAGCATTACTGACAATAGCCAAGACACAGAAACAATCTAAATGTTCACCAGGAGATAAATGGATAAAGAAAATGGGACTGTATGTGTGTATGTACATACATACAATGGAGTATTACTGAGCCTTTGAAAAGACAGAAATTCTACCATTTTCAACAACATAGATCGACCTGAAGGGCATTATGCTAAGTGAAATAAGCTAGATACAGAAGGTCAAATACTTTATGACCTTATGTAATCCTAGTGGCTTTCCAAAGGCACTGCTTCTAAACATCACAGAAATATTATGTTTCCACCCACCTAATTCCTCATAATAGAGGTTAAATTTCAAGACATGAAGCCCTTGGGGACACTCAAACTATATCCAAACCACAGCATGATCTAAACCAGTCAAACTCACAAAAGGAGGGGGAAATGGAGAGATAATGAGCAAAGACTACAACGTTTCAGTTACACAAGATAATTCAGTCCTGGAGATCTACAGTACAGTGCTTACAGCTAATAATACTGATTGTATACTTAAATTTTTCAAAAAGGGTAGATTTTTAATGTATTTTTATTAATGCATATTGACTTGTAAAATACAGAAAATATCAACGTGATATTTTTGTACATGCGTGCAACATATTGACAATATCCATCCCATTGCCCTCTCTCACAGTCCCTCATCCTTATTCTCCTACTTTTGTCAAATAATGGTTTCTAAAAAGGTAGATTTTATGTTTAAATATTCTTAACACATATATAGGCATAGTAACAATAATGGAGGTGGGGAAATTTGAGGTGATGGATAAGTCTTTGTCCGCCACAGTGGAAAAGGCTTCACAATACATATTTACCCAAAACTCATCAAATTGTATACACTAGACATAAGGCTTAAAAAAGCATTATGATTTTCCTGCTCCTTTACTACTCTTCTCTCCCCTCAAGAATAGCCATGACCTGTGAAAAAGCTGGGTTCCCAAGTAACACAAAGAGCCAACCCGGCCTGGAAGAACCACAACTGAAGTACAGTCTACAGGTAAAATGAGCAAGAAATAAACCTTTGTTACTCCAAGCCATTGGAATTTCATTGTTTTATTTTCTTCCGGCAGCAAAGCCAATTAATATTAATAGAGACTCCAAAATACAAAAGTATGGATCCCTGAGTCACAGCTTGGACAATAACAGCCCAAAGATTCATCCGACAACAGCCCGGAGACTTAGTACACTTGTGTAGGACTGCTGGATTAATAAGAAATAAATTGCTGTTGTTCTAAGCCACAAAATGCTGAGCTTGCTTGTTACTATAATTAACCTACCATGATTAACATACTCTGTTAAGTCTTTCCTTATCACCACAGTGATTCATTCTGTATTCTATTTCTATACTCTAAGCATAATTTTTCTGCATACCAGTCACTCTATGAGGATTCTGGATTACTTTGGGCAAGTTACTATTTTCTACTAGCCTCTTTCCTTTTGGAACGGGAATGCATACTTACCTGGTACTTGCTTTTCCCACTAATACATATTGGAAGGAGGTAACTTGTTTTACAGACTCACAGCTGGAAAGTTTGCCTTTAGTCTCAAATGAGGCTCTGGACTTTTGAATTCATGCTAGAATGAGTTATGACTTTGGGACTAAGTGAATGGGATAATTTTATTTGGTACATGAAAATGTCATGAGTTGCAGGGGGTGAGTGGTACTGGGGCACAATGCTATGGTTTGAATATGGTTAGTCCTTTCCAAAACTTCCGGTTGAAATTTAATTCCCCTTGTGAGGAATTAAGACAGCAGAGCCTTAATCAGATGCCAGTGTTTAAAGGTAGCACCTTTGGGAATTATTATGACTAGTAAGTTCATCAAGGTAAAGCCCCTATGATTGAATACTGGGGGCTTGAGAGAGAGAGACAGAGAGAGAGAGAGACAGAGACAGAGACAGAGACAGACAGAGAGAGAGAGACTAGCACATACACACGCTCCTTGTCTCTATACCCTGGGCCACTGCAATGGTTTAAGTATGAAGCCCCCAAAGACTCGAATTGAAGGCTTGATTCCCACTGCAGCAATGTTCAGAGGTGGGCCCTACAGAGGTAACTGAATCATAAGGGTGCTAACCTCCTCAAAGGAAAACAGGCTGCTAGGACATGGCACCTAGGAGTAAGAAGCAGGTTACTGGGGACACACTTTTGAAAGGCATATCCCTTCTTGGGCTTTTTTTCTTTCTCTCCGCTTCCTGGCTGCCATGAGGCGGCTTTCCTCTGCCACACCCTCCCACCATGATGCTTCTGCTTTGGAGCCAGCAAACCATGGACTAAAACCTCTGAAACCATGAACTCAAACGACCCTTTTCTCCTTGAAGCTGTATGTCAGGTATTTTGTCCTGACAGAAAGGTGACTAATACAGACACTCTGAGACTGTCAGCAATAATTAGGCCATCACCATATAGGGCCCTTTGTCTTACTTTTCTCATTGCTGAGACAAAATACCTGACACCCAAAGTTAAAGGAGGAAAGGTTTATTTGGCTCACAGTTTGCAGAGCTTTTGGTTCACAGTCAGCTGGCTCCAAGGCAGGATGGTGTGGCAGAGGGGCATCACAGAGGAGAAACAGTTCATGGGGGCAGAAGACACCAAAAGCAAGCAAGCGGGTGATCTGAGACAGATTCTGTCCCTTTATATATAATGTAGCCAGGCTACCCACCCCTAGGGCAGGTAGCACTCATACCTAAGGTGGGGCACCTGTAATCCTACCCAGAACTATGCCAACCCAATCAACCAGCTAATTTAGTAATCACACTCCCTTAATCCCAGCATCACACACTCTGGATCCAGTCACCTCCAAAAAGCCCCTACCTATGATTACATGAGGCTTTAGGGGGTCATCTAATATAAGCCACAACGCCCTTCCACCTTGGAACTCCAGAACCAAAAGAAACCTATTTTCTGTAAAATGTGGTACATATATTCCTTGTTTAATAACCTGTTTAACAACTGTTCAGACTTACAACCCACCTTTTTTTTTTTTAATTTTTTACAGTTCTGTACATCTTGTTTGTAGAATCTCAATGTCTTTTTTTTGGGTACAGTACACCTTGTTTATACAGTTCTGTAATTTTTGCTGATTGTACTGTATAGTAAGTACAGTACAATAGTTTTATGTTCTGTTATACATTACAGTACTGTATGTAAGAGTTATGCAAATAAAAGCAAAGTCAGCAGTTTAGAATTCTTTTGACCATTTCTTTGTTCTGAATATTATTTTGTACTGTTTAGTGATCAAGTTGCAGGAACTCAACTAAGTTTCTAAATGAGGAATGTCTGTATTATCTTATGAGGAACAAAAAAAGGATGAATGCACTGCACTCCCAAATACACTGAATTCCAATATGTAGCAGATGTTTATTTAAAATTGGGCGCCCCAAGGACTGGGGATTTAGCTCAGTGGTTAGAGTGCATCCCTAGGAAGCACAAGGCCCTGAGTTCAATCTCCAGCACCAAAAAATAAATAAACAAATAAAATTAGGTGCCCCTGACTGTAATGTATCAGTGGTTTATGATGTACATTCATCCTGAAATGTTTTTAAAGTCGATGAAAATGCTTCCCACTTTTAATTTCAGGATGCTTTTAACATTAGTGCTTTGATACAGGCAAATAAGGATTGCTAAATAAGAACTAATTCATAGAATACATTAAATACTGTCAAACTGGAACTGCTTGAACTCAGATGGTACTTAATGATCACAATGGTAATTAACCTAACACTTCAAACTACACTGCTAGTACAAAACTTAAGAACGGTTTATTCCCCAAAGTGATTGAACACATACGTTCATCAATCCATACCTGACTCCTCCGCTTTTCGATTTCATCTTCAGATACACAGTTGGACAGAATCTCAGACCATCCCAGGCGCTCCTCGGGTGACCGCAGTGAAAGACTATCAAAGATATCGAAGTAAAGCCACGCCACATCCTTGGCCAACTGCAGCTTCCCACATGCAATACGCCTCCACGCAGACCAGTACAGACGTGGGTAGGCTCCCTCTGTAGCCCGCGTTCGCACGTAGGCGGCTATCTTCTTCAGATAGTGGAGACTGAACTTGGACGGAGGGGGGATCTGCAAGGCACCCACTATAAAGGGTTCTGCTTTTACCCAGAGGAGAACTCCGGACTGATCCATATTATTGCTACGGACATCTGGATGAAAAGGCTTCTCTGCATACCTAGGAAACAAAGTTTCTTCAAAAACATACTTGAAACAAATTCCATTTATATACTTTCTCAGAAGTGATCCCTCCCTTACCTTTTAAATGGCAACCAAAAGCAGAATAGATTTTTGGTTAGATCTCATTACATTGTGAGCAAAAAAGGAAATCGCAATGAAACAAAATGATCTTAAGTGATTCGTTAGAAATGGTTTAGAAAGTGTGTAAACACATAAAATCTGGGTTGGATCTCGGCTCAGGACAGAAATAAAAGAAGGAAGGAAAAGGGTACAAAAAGTCATTTTGTCAGGGCTGGGGATTTAGCTCAGTGGTTAGAGTGCTTACGTAGCAAGTGCAAGGCCCTGAGTTCGACCCCTGGCACCAAAAAAAAAGAGTCATTTTGTCACAGGAAACTGTGCTCTACCTTGAGGGAAACACGGGTGAAAAAAGTGGAATAAAATTTCAGAGTTAAATCACACATAGAGGATGGTTGGTTAAAGATTTGGACATGTCAGCTGACAATACAGACTCAATATGAAGCGCAAGTATGAGATGGCAGACAAGAATGCAAATGTAAACATAAGCTATAGAAACAGAGCAACAAAAGCTAAAGCATCTTTATTTTCTGTAACAGTGAACCTGCTCCGGCTTATGCTATCATACTCAGTTCAGGTTCAATATTTTAATGTTTTGTTCACTGCCTGTTATACACGTTATTGTGTACGGAATATTTATGAAATCTCTAAAAACAGAAGGGGGACTCATACACATTTCTACATTAAATGGCAACTACGTAATGTTTTGCTATGTTGTTTTTCTATACGTAGACTGATTTTCTTTTGAATTTTCATAGTTGCGATAGCAAATATATAATTCTGTATTATTTTAAAAGCTTCACAGCATTTAAATACACTTCATTTACTTTTAGACACTTAGGTTTAAGATTTCTTATTAAAACAAGATAGGCAAAATATTGACCACTGTTAGTGCTGGATAAGGAACACATGGGGGCACTATGCCTATATTCCCTTGTGTATGTTAAAAATTTCCATAATAAAAAGTTCAAACGTTTTCACTACTATAAGTAATGTTCTGATTACCATCTTTCTGCATATTTTCTATATTATGAATTCTCAGGGATTTTCAGATATGCATTTGTGAAACAAAGTAAGTAGCATTTCAGAACCTCCTGACACACATTCCCATTGCTTTCCAGCATAGATTTATCAAAATTGTACCATCATTTGACCAAGAAACTCACTTTTTTGAGCACTCCTCAACATTTTTTAAATCGTTCCTTATATGACTGATTAAAATATATTTCACATTTGATTCTAGAATGTTGGGATTCTTCTGGAAACTGTTCAAACAATAAATGACATGCAGTGTTTAGTATGTACCAGGTGGTAAGCTAAATAGTTTGTATATTTCACTTCCTTTCATCCTCTCAACCATGTGGAGATACATGATTTCCTACATTCAGCCAAGAAAATTGTGATCTAGCAAGCACATTTAGTTGGCACAGCCCTGGTTTAGGATTCAGGTTGGATATGAGAACTATGTTGCTACAAATAAAACTCTGGGGACCTGGTATGGCCCCCTAAATCTCTGAAAAAGATCGGAGAATTTCTGAAAAAGGTGGGTCCAGAATTGGATGAAAAAATCCTCACTCGAGGCTATTTTAAATGCCAGGTGAAGGAACATGGAAGTATGGACTCGTGAGAAGGGTGTGGAAGGGTAAACAGCAGCCATCTTCCAGCAGGGGGATGGCTTGGCATTGTTCTAAGTGTAGCCAGACGATGAAAGTACATCAGAGAGACCTCAGCTCTCTCCAAAATGAAAATAAGCTGCTTGTAAATGGGCCAGAGAAATGAACAGACACTTCACAGTGGAAGAAATACAAATGGCCAACAAATATATGAAAAAATGTTCAACATCTATGGCTATTAGAGAAATGCAAATTAAAACAACTCTAAGATTCCACCTTACCCCCCCCCAGAATGGCAATCATTAGGAAGTCGAACAATAACAAATGGCGTGGCTATGGTGAAAAGGGGACCCTCCTACACTGTTGGTGGGAATGCAAACTAGCACAACCATTATGGAAATCAGTATGAAGATTTCGCAAAGTCTGAAAGTGAAATCCCATAGGGTTAGGGTTACAGTTAGGACCCAGCCATTCCCTTACTAGGTATCTTCCCCAAAGAGCTAAAGACATAATACTACCGAGATACTTGCACAGCAATGTTTATAGCAGCACAATTTGTAATAGCTAAATTCTGGAAGCAACCTGTATACCCATCAACAGATAACTGGATAAACAAAATGTGGTATCTATACATAATGGAATACTATTCAGCTATAAACAACGACAAACTAGAATCATTTATAGGAAAATGGATGGACCTGGAAAATATAATGTTGAGTGAAATAAACCAGACTGGCAAGCTTGAATACAGTATGGTATCCCTCATTTGAGTGAAGCAAAATACAAACAAAAAAAAAAGGGTAAACAATGGATACGAAAAGGCAAAGGGTTAGATAGAATATAAGTTAATAGGCAAAGAGTTCAAGAGAACAAGAGGGCCAAGGGGGAGGGGAATGGGAATCCAGAGGAATAATGTTATCTTAAAAATAAAAACCTAATAACCCAAATTTAAAACAGTAACACGTACACTAGGTACTACAGTAACTTCATGTAGCTGTGACCTAATGATGCATCTGTGTGGTTGTTTACATTGGTTGCTCTCATAAGCAAAAGGCACAAGGTATTGTGGTCTGTAAGCTTGCGTAATGGCCTAAGTGTGTGTAATACTGGATAAATTTTAATAAAAATCTATTTTTAAAAAAATAAGCTGCCTGTGAGGTGCTGAAGTATGCAACCCGAAGCCAGATCCTGAGGGGGAGCCTCCATTTTAACTCCGAGACTAGAGGGCCGGACTGGCAGACAAACACAACCTAGAGTTTCGCCCCTGGGGGAGTGTTGGGGTCAGAGGTTTTCAGGTCGGCAACGGTCGGGGCGGCCCGAGCGCCCGACCGGGCTTCGCTTACAGACGTGCCGGCTGACCGTCTGTAGCTGTCCGAGACCCGGCCAGGTCCAAGCCAGCCCCCCCAGGCGAAACCCGAAGCTGACCGTCCCACTCGCCCCCCTAACGCCCGCCGGAGCTCAGTTACCTGAGGAGGAGCGAGGCAGTGAGCCGACCTCTAGCGCTCCAACGCGCCCGGCTCAGAGCGCGCGGGCCGACCCTTCCCTTCCGCCCCCGACCCCCGCCAAAGCCCACCGCGCAAGCGCGAGGCCTGGCACCACCGAGAGCCGGCGGACCGTGTTGCTAGAGCGGCGGGTCGCGCCTAGCGTCAGGGACAAACTTCGTTGAAACGAAGAACCTAGACGCTGTGATCCCGAGCCAGAAGCATCGGTTTCTGGGGTAGCGCCTTTCAACCCAAAGGGGCTGGAAGCTTTCTACTGCTCCACAGAACTGTGTCAGCCAATAGCAGCTGGTAAGGTTAGCACACTTTGATCGTAATAATTATAACGGCAGTTTGCTGTGTAAAGCACTTTTATCGTATTTTCTCAATCTCAAGAGCCCGTGTAAATTAAGCATACTTGTTTTACTTATGAGGAAGGTAGAGTATAGAAAGGTAAAAGTAACACGCTCTGAGATCACACGGCAAGAAGCTAAGGCAAGATTCAAACCCAGGCCGTCAGAAAGCCATCCCTACCCCACCCCCAGACTCAGCCTCGCTCCTCTGTAGCTCCTTAACTTTCCTGCCCTGTTACTGCCTTCAGGAAGCCTTTATTGGATCCCACCAAGCAAAAGACGCCGCTCCTCTCTTTACACTGCCATTTGGTGAGTTCTGAACAGTCTTGCTTTCTTAGCTCGTTTATGGCCTTTCTGGCTGTGAGAGATACAAAGGTAAAGTAGATCATAAAATTCAATAGTTCTGTAAAGTGGCTTCTTTCCCCAATTAGGCAGTTCCTTAAAGCAGGGGATTTAGATTTAAACAGATCTATGTTAGGATCTAGGCTGCATCATCTAGTAGTTAGTGACCTTGAGCAAATTTTACCATCTATTCCTTAGTTTTCCTCTGTTTTGCGGATGCTGGATCCAACTTACCAAGCTATGTTAGGACTCTGCCATTGAACTCCACTCCCCCAGCCTATGCCTTAGTTTTCTGCAACAACAGTTACTTGTTGAGGACCACTGTGTGTCTGACACAGTGCTATGTATTCAGGTCACAGCAGTACACAAGTCAGACAAGGTCCTCGCTTTCTTTGAGTGTATAATAGGGAAAACACAATACATATTAATAAATAGGATAATTTCAGATAATGCTGTAAGGATGGAGGGTGGATCAGAGAAGGCCAATTGTAGTACTGAATTTAAGCAGAGCTCTGAAGAGTAAGAAGCCACATGAAGATCACAATCAAAGCAATTTTTAACCACAAAATAAGTGAGCACTACTCCCCCCAGGCACTGTTCTAAAATGCTGTTCCACACAGCTGCAAACAGAACAGTCCAGATTCATGCTGTCATGAAATTGGCACTTCGGTGTGTGAGTGCAGAGGGAAAGGATGGAAACGATAATAAAATATAGTGCAGTGTAAAAAGTAAGGGTCTCAGTAGGAGCTAATTTTGATTGGCTGGTGAGCCCTCTCTAGGGTAGTTACATTTAAATTGATATGAATTTAATAAGAAAAAAAACGGGGATCCAGACGTGGTGGTGCATGCCTGTAATCCCAGCCCTGGGGAGGCTGAGGCAGGAGGATCGCTGCAAGTTCAAGGCTAGCCTGGACTACATACTGAGTTCAAGGCCAGCCTGAACTAGCAAGACCCTCGCTGGCGGGGGGCGGCGGGGGGGAGGGAATCGCTCATGTTAGGCTCTGAAGGAAAGAATATTTTAGGCAGAGAAAACAGCTAGTATAAAGGCTCCAGATAGGAAGGAGCTTATATATTCAAAAGAGAGAAAGGAAGCTAGTTTTTCTGGGACATGGTAAGGTGTGTAACAGGTGAGGGTTCAAATCGTATAATACTTTGTGAGTTAGCAGAATTGGCATTTTAGTCTAGGTGCCATGAGAAACCATTACAGGCTTTTAAGCACGAGACTGACATGATCTGACATTTAAAAAATTACAAGGGTGGGGGTCAGGGGTCTATTAATATATTGTATTGATAGTACTAAGGATGGAAGGAGGGAGATCACTTAGCACGCCTTTCCAGGTAAGAGTTGATGAACTTGGCCCAGAGACATTGAGGATGTAGTGAGCAGAGTCAATATATACTGTAGTTGAGAGGTAAAGATTTGGATAGGTTATACTGGAAAGGAATCAAGGAAGACACCTACAGTTTTGTCCTGAACAACTAGTTGGTGCGTTTACTGTGATGAGCAAAACCAGTGAGTTCTGCTCTGACTGTAATAGCGGTTTTATTCATTGCGTGCTTACCACGTGCCACTGCTGTAGGCAAAGAACAGATTTTTCTCCGTTAAAAATTCGCGACCCTGCCAGGCAGTGGTTTACCTTGGTTTTTTTAATAAACAAACAGGCTCGGAATTGAGGGGGGAGGTGTCTCACCGCTAAGAAGGGCAGGAAGCTGAGTGTGAACGGAGTCTGTCTCCTGTCGCTCGTCTCTGTGAGGTACCGTGCCTCTTTTCCACGAAGCCGAGCGTCTTCCTGCGAGGTAGTCAGGATACCGTAAAGAGGATCTCCGCGCAGCGCGTCTCACATTCTGCCGGGGCGGAGCAGCCGACTCGCAGGCTTCAATTCCGCCTCCTCCCCTCGGCGCCGGGACCCGGCGCGTAGCCCACGGTGAAGATTTGAGCCTCGTAACCAAAATAAAGTTCCTGCCTCCATTGGCCGGCGCTGGTGGAGAAGCCTCGCGATTGGACAAAATTCCGAGGAGGCGGGGGAGGGGAGGAGTCGTGCCGCCCGGGCGCCCGCCTTTGGCACCGCGCCTACGTTTTACGTAATTTTCTACGACTCACGGGAGCCGGGGCTCGGTGGCGGCCAGCGGCGGCGCGATCCTATGACGTTTCTTCTTCTGATTGGCCAGAAGCTGCGGCTGAACTTCTGAAACCTAACTGGCTGTCCAAGCCGCCTCGGAGGTGAAGTGTACTGCGCTGATTGGCCCCGACGTGCCGGCCGCGTGTGATGTCCCGGGCGGCGATTGGCCCTCGTCTGCTGGGGCTCCTCTCGCCGGGACTCGGGACTCCCGGGAAGTGGACTGGCAGAGGAGGGGGCAAGCTAGCTGTCTGTGCGGACCAAGTAAGGAGACCCTCGACGTGAGGCGGCCTCACTCGGCCGGGAGGGCTGGCGAACCTGCGCGTCAGCGGAAGAGGCTGTGAGGAGTACGCGGGACCGGGGCCAGCGCGGAGGGACCATGGCCCCGCAGAATCTGGGCACCTTCTGCCTGTTGCTGTTGTACCTCATCGGGGCCGTGATCGCCGGGTGAGAGAGGCACCCGCGGGCACGGGGCCGAGAGGGGCTTTGTGGGGAGCAGGCAGGATGAGCACTGAGGGAGGGGAGGTGGGGGAGTGGACAGGGCATCACCGTGTGCGGCTGGGGGCAGTTGTGAGGGCCAGGCTAGTGGGGTGCGAGGAGAGCCTGCGACGAGACAAGAGACAGAGGACCCCGCAGAGGCCCTGTAGAGCTGAAGTTTCTCAGAAGAGTGGGAGTTGAATGAGGTGCCAGGCATGACACTAGAGGATCGGACAGAGTTTGAGGGGGGAAGAAAGTGGTTCTGAGCGGGAGCGCACAGCTCGGGAAGGGATGGGGCAGACACCTCGCTGTAATAGAGACCGTAAGAGTGTCCGTCCGAGGTGGAGGCAATGGTCCCAGTCTGTGGTGGAGCAGGAGGGTTGTGTCCTGCCGAGCCAGAGAAGAGGACGGTGCAGTGCGAGCCTGCGACAGGCATCGAGGGGCTGACATTGAAATGGGTGGCTTGTGATACCAGGCCAAGCGAGGACTGAAGTGTGGACTGGAGGAAATTGGGTTGAGGAAGCGAGAAGACCCTTTAGAGAATTCTTGGATTTTACAGCGTCTTGAGCTGTTAAACCTAAGCTGTCATTATGCCTCACTTTCTCTATAGTGCCTCTTGAGAAACTGAATGATCTGAGTGGGAGGAGTAGTTCACCAAGAGGTAGTAAACTGGGATGCTAGCCCACACATCCTCCCCGAACTTGTAAATCACATAACCTGAAGGGAAATACAAATTCCCGCCTGTGACAGGGTGATATCGTGCCATTCTGATACAGGGATAAGAGGGAAAAGATGGACTCTTGATCCTTGCGGTCTTTAAAATTCAAGATCCTGTAATCCTGGTGAGCCAGGATATGGTATGACAGACTTGTATTTTAAAATGCAGGAAATAGTAGGTCTTAGCTGATGGCAGTTTACAGAATGTTGTAAATGGGAAAGGTACAACCTTCATGGCTTTAAAACTTAAGTACTTGTTCTCTTAAAGGGTCTTTACCCTTTACATATGTGCTTAAACTTTGTTGTCCTTTTTTCTTGTGGAAATCGTACATTTTAAAAGTTAATCTCTCCTAGATAATGTTTTGTTGTTTTTTCCTAATATATTTTTCATAGTCATATTTACACTTGAAATCACAAGTGCCCTAAGGTATTTAATAAAACATCAATATAAACGCTTTTAATACTTTACCTTTTAACTTCAGTCATTTATAAAGGGATCTCTTAGCGACCGTGTAATGTTGATGCTGAGCTATGCCACCCATCTTTTCCCTGCGTATTTTCTGAGCTGTTACCCTGTGTGTGTGTGTGTGTGTGTGTGTGTGTGTGTATGTGTGTGGTGTTTAACTGGGGGTTGAGTCCAGAGTCTTTGCACTGAGCTACATCCCCAGCTCTTTTTTATTTTGAGGCAGGGTTTATATGAACCAAATTCTTAAGCCTCACTCTTAAATATGATCAGCTCTATTGTTTTTATTTAGTTCCTATCTCAAGAGATGTCAAAACTTTACATATTTGGGGGAACCCCTATTTTGTTATGGAACCCATTGTGGGTAATAATTTTTAAAAACTGATACATAAAATAATTAAATGATTTTTTGTAAAGTGTGATGAAAAGCTTCATGAAATAATTTTAAATACTGTGTTTTATATCATGTGGGTCTTGGAACTCCCAATACATTTTTCCTTGATACAGTTTTAAATTACTGCTAAATTAGTGTCTCAGTTGTGAATAACTTTCTTGTCATTGTTGAAATAATGCATTGTCTGAATAAACTCTGGTAGCCAAAATTACACTGCAAAAAGAATAGATTTTTAGTGTTCTTATTTGTTCATTTCATTCATTGAATATTTATTGATCTTTTCAATTGACTGGATAGAACCCCTGTCCTGATAATAAAGATTTGGTCTAGATAAACTATTAGACATTAATGCAAATATTATATTCTCTCTTTAGCTTTCAGGAAAAAACCCACTACAGTTCACACATCCAGATGGATGTTAGTCACTTCAGAATTGTTATTTGGGCTCTGGTTTGACCCAGGTGTAAGCAATCTGTGGCCCATGGGCCACTTCCCCTCTACTTAAATTTTTTGAAATAGTATAATGAAAACTATTGTAAGAAATTTTGTTACTTATATATGTTATATAGCTCATGTGCAGCCCCAAAACAATTCCTCTTTACTCAATGCAGCCCAGGTGAGCCAAACATTATTTTAACCTCTGAAGTTAGTTTCAAATTACCTTATCTTTAATGTTCTGAACGTCTTATTGACGTCTTATTATTAGGACATTTATGTAATGTAATCTTTTTTAATAAACAAAACCATTCTTTGAGGTTTTTATTTGACCCTTGGAAACAGAGGTCATTTGGAACCAGTATCGGGAAAAGGGGAGAGTTAATTGGATTATATGGTTATTGCCCAGAAATACCATGTGACCATAAAATAAGAAAATGGTTTCTTTTCCTTTTGTCGTGCTGGGGAATCAAACCCAGGACTTTGTGCATTGTAGGCAAGCGTTCTACCACTGAGCTACACCCTCAGCCCTAGAAAAATTGTTTAACTGAGAGCAGTTTTAAAAGAAGAGTGCCACAGATGTTTTGAATAATCTAATATTGCACCTAAAATACTGTCTGTCACTTGATTATCTCATATAAGACTCACTAAAAGTTTTGTTATGTTTCCTGTGTGTGTACACCTGCATGTGTGTCACATGTGGCTTCATTTTTGTACATCTTTGCTTAGACCTAAAATGTAAAACCCTTTCAATTTAAAAGTTGTAATGTAAAATTGTTTAATGAGGTGTTCTGTCCTCCTTTCCAGGAGAGATTTCTATAAGATCTTGGGGGTGCCACGCAGTGCCTCTATAAAGGACATTAAAAAGGCGTACAGGAAACTCGCCCTGCAGCTCCATCCTGACAGGAATCCTGATGATCCCCAAGCCCAGGAGAAATTTCAGGATCTGGGGGCTGCTTATGAGGTAAGTCAAGAAGAAAGGTGATGTATGAACAAAACCTTTGGAGCTGGACAAGACTACAAAATGCAGAGAAACACTCCTTTATTTGGGTCATTTCTATTTAAAAATAGACAACAGATAGAAGTAAAAATAATACTTGATGCTATATTGTACTGGATATTACAATTACATTCTTGTTAGTAGATACTATTTCCTGCCTTTTTCATGTTTATATTAATGAGGGGAATAATGTTGAAGAAGAATGAAAGTAAGGTCGATAGATTATAAGTAAAGATTGAGCTATCAGTCTATCAGTTTCAGAGACAGAGCCGGAAATACAAACAAACCTGAATGAGGGTTTCAACCTAAACGCCCCTGTGGACCAGACAAATAACAGGCGGGGATAAGATATAAAACTTGCTAACGGATATGGCTTCCTCCCCGTTGGTTCCAGTAGGGATCGGTGAGGACTGTAACGAACTGCAACTTTCTTGCCTTATACCAAAGGAGCTGATAATAGTCGACCCTGGCCAGTTTTTGTCATCTACAAATGCGGTTGCTGTGTTGCTAGATACTGTACTGGGGTCTTCCTTCTCTCCACAAGGATTTTACAGGACAGAAATTCTTAACCTGGGATCCATGAATAAACTTGAGAGGGCTGATGGCACCTCTTAAATTACATGTAACATTTTGTTTCTTGTCAATAATATGGACTCCGTATTTTGCACTGTATTTCTCTTGAATAGCCCTATTGTTTGCTAGGAACCCAGCAGACACAAATACTGCCTGGGCAACTTGACTCTGCAGTGCCTGGTAAAGAATCTGGCCTGTCCCTCATCCGTGGCCTGTGTGGACTCTACATGTATCATTTTTTTTCAAATTGCAGCTTGTTCAACTGACAGCTTATTTAATTGCCAGTCACTAGTTAAATTTTCTTTTTTCTTTGTAATCAGTCAAGCTTGATTGCCTTTCGCTCCAGGTAAACAAGTGTTCACAAATCAGAATCAAGAGATGAAGAGTCTTTTTTGAATACAAATTTGTTTTGTCTTCTGGGCTAGGATTACTGTTGACATTTTAATCAGTTAAGAATCTGCATGTTGGTTGGCCAGTCAACTAAGGAACTTTTATTCTTTTAAAAAGAAAATAGTCCACACATGGCAGCTTATGCCTGTGGTCCCAGCCCCTTGGGATGCTGAGGCAGGAAGATTGCTTGAGCCCACAGATCCAGGCCAAGTTTGGCAACGTAACAAGACCTTATCTCAAAAGAAAGAAAGAAAATAGTTTCTAAGATGCTGGAATAAAGCTGTATTTCTTAGGTGAAGAGGAAACAAATGATAGTAAATGATTTTGCAGGTAGTTTTTGGGAAGTTGTTGCAGAAGCCTCTGGTGTCTAAAAAGAACCTGATTTTAAATGGTCTTTGTTTTCAGGTTTTGAAATGGTGCTTTTTATAGAACCAAATCCAGTGTTCATTTCTTTCTTGAACAAGATCAGAGAAGTAGCTTTGAAAATTAAAGTATTGGGAATATAGGTTGTATAATAAGAGCTTGTTTTTGTTTTTAGGTTAATTTGCATTTCTGCTTCCCCAAACTACCCCTTATTTTCTATTTTCCAAAACATTCCTTTCTCTCATCTGGTCTATCATATGAGACCGTTGTTACAGTGGTATTGGGAACTTAGTGATTTAATGAGCACTAACCAATTTTCTTTGCTTTAAAGAATGCTCATTCTCTCATATACTAAAACATCTCTGTATCTTCCAAATATATTGTAAATGTTTACCATGGTACCTTCACATTACTTAGTCCTTGAGCCAAAAGTATGTCCTGTTTGAATATGTTGAATATGCCAGTCAGGTATTTCGTTTTTTTTTTCTCCTGCTAGGTCAGCAAACCTCATCTTCTTCCAGACTCTAACTAGGCCACATGAGTATGTTTTTTTTCCTACCCTCTCTTCTTTAGAACATAGAAAACTACTTGGTCTTTACATTCTTTGATATCATACAGAAAGATGGATTAAGTGAGAAAGCATAAAGCCATGACTATAGAGTTTTGTAAAATTACTGAAACTAAAAAATTCTTTTCAAGCAGTGAAATTGACCTTGAACAACCTTCTTAGAATAATGTCCCTTCTTACTTTCTACACACTTTGAACTCAGGGCATTGTAAGACAAAGGAAAAAAAAAATCCATGACTGGCAGCATTCTTTCACAAATGGATTTCTGCATATACCAAAACATGAAAATAAGGAGTGTGAAAATAGAACAGCGCAGCTCTTACTGGAGGGCCTATGGTCCAATTTCCTCAGCTTGATCTGCCCTCCTCATATCCTAGTTTAGAGATTAGAGAGAGAACGCAGCATTGGGCTGAGCAGCACAGGCACTGGCATTAATTTGCGTACAAAGTAAACCCAAGCAATCCATCTTACCCGGCTCCTGGTACCTCCCTGGCCGTCACAGCCACATTGTTCAAGTCTGATTTTTAACTTACCAAGTGAGGTTTGGTAACTTTGTATTAAATACATGAATTAGGCAATGTGGAATGGAGGGTGCATCAAAGAATTTAGTCTCTTAGAGAAAACAACTTATAAACATGCCTTAATACATATTAATGAAAACAGCACTTCCATGAAATCTTAGACACAGTATTAGAATGAAAGAATGAAAAAAGAACCATAAATACAAATGTACCTCCACCAAGTATTACCAAGTATGACCTTTTCTCCACTGGCTTTTTACCCCCAGGTGCTGTCAGATAGTGAGAAACGGAAACAGTATGATACTTACGGCGAAGAAGGGTTAAAAGATGGTCATCAGAGCTCCCATGGAGACATTTTTTCACAGTAAGTAGTTTATTCATCTGCAAAATATTGGTGTCTGGAAATGGATCACATAGTAATTTAATGAAAAAAATTATTCTTGTAAGCAGAGAAAAATCCCTCTTCTTGTACCCAAGGCCGCCTCTTTCCTCCTGTCAACAAGAGAGGAGTGATAACGGTAATCACCATTTACCGCTGGAGAAGGAATTAGGGTGCAGGCTCCTTACCTCCTTTCTGGGAGTGCAGGGTGCCTGGAACAATAAACCCCTCTGCTCTTCACTCTTTGAACCCCTCTTTGTTGACATTTGAATGTCTCTATATGGTAATGCCATCTACTAAGAGATCTTAGCCTGAGGTCCAGGTCTGAAGTTATAAACAAAATAGTGTTTGGATTTGCATTTTTAAAGGGAAAGAGTTCATTTCTTTATTCACATTCTCAAAGTCATCTGTGATCCCTTTCCCATAAGAAGTGAGAATCACTGTTGCATACAGTAACTTTCTCCATTCAGTGTTTGGAGTGACAGACTTTAGGACTTGTAGAAATGTATGAGTGATATGATTAGAGTATCTTTCTCTTTCCAGGGATCAAAAATGTAGCTGTTTTAGCCTACTGGGGAGGTATCTGTTCCCTTCGATCATCCATAGTGCTACCTGGGATGTCAGAAAGAGAAAGCTTCCCCACCCACATGCCCTCCTCCCTCCCAGCTTTTAAGGTTCAGGGATACAATCTCCAGGGTTGCTTGGTGGGAGAGGCAGTTAGTTATATAGTGATCGTTATCGCCATTTTAATATCTGAGTCTTCTAAAATGCCACCAAAAATTAGCATACCATTAGAATGCCTCTACAGATGAAGGTTACTGTTTTTATTAATCTCAAAGTGATTATCTTGTTACTTACACAAATTAATTTCAATCTTCTAGAGGCCAGAATTTAGTTTTCCTTAAAGATTAGAATTTGACTAAGGCTGATGCTATGTTAGCTTATTTAAAATATGCACCCAAGATTTTTGTACAGAGTAGTAGCTTCTTTCACCAAGGTTAACTTCTCAAAAGCACATAAAGTGAATACTGCACATGCTCAAAATTACTCTTACAGAATGTTTGAATTAACTGTTGAGTTCAGCATTACACAGGTTTATATATACTTTACCCTTTCTCAGTAAATCTGCCCTATCCAGATTTTTGCATTGTTGAAACAGATTATTTTATTGGTTGAGACCAACATTTAATTCATTCGTACTGTACATTTATGTGCTGTAGTTATATATATGGAACATGTTGTATTAAAAGGTAAAATTTTTGTGGTGGGCAGCGATATAGTTGCAATGTAGTTAATATTCTGTAAACTCAAAACTGTGTATGGTGTATGATAGTATATTAAAAATATCGTTCAGTTTTGCACAATGGTTCGGTAAGCAGCAATAATTTATCAATGTGAAGAAAACTAAATAATCGTGAGACATAAACTCAGATTTCTTTTCCTGATGATTTCACACTTATCCGTAGCTTCTTTGGAGATTTTGGTTTCATGTTTGGAGGAACCCCTCGTCAGCAAGACAGAAACATTCCAAGAGGAAGTGATATTATTGTAGATCTAGAAGTCACTTTGGAAGAAGTATATGCAGGAAATTTTGTGGAAGTAAGTTCAAACAATACAGCTTCCAGAACTTGTACTTTTGGCTAACACTAAGAGGTTTTAGTGTACTTTCTCTGTGTTTTAGAGGATGAGGAGAAGTGACCAATGCACAGAACTGAATTAAACATAATCCTTGGTAAATGATACACTGTTGTCATTGTTTGTAAACTAAGCTCATTACTCAGCCCAAAAACTAAATAAAACGATACCATGATTTAATTTACCAACATACTACTTCCTTGTTCCATCCCCTTTGCCTCCATTCCAAGGTAATTCAGTAGTATTATCTGAATTTTGTCTTTATTGTTCTTTTGCCATTCTTATTTGTTTGTTATATTACTATATATGAGTACTTGAGTAATATGCTGTTTATTGTTTTTGAGTTTGTAACATGGTATCTTTGGGGGTTGGCTTTTCTCACTCACCTTTATGTTACTAGGATTCATCCTTGTTGTTTATAGTTATAATTCCACCAGATAAAATTTCATTGTGACCACAGTTTATCAGTATGTATTTAGGTTTTTCCCAGTTTCTTTTAAATTCCAAACAGTACTTCAGTGAACACTCTTGTACATATTCTAGGTACATGTGAACAAGAAAGAATATTTCCACGGTGAATATACATAAAAAGTAGAATTGCTAGGTAATATGAACCAATGTTCATGTTCTATAAAATAATATCATAGTTTTTGAAATTGTGCCAAATGTCCACCAACAATTTATGAAACCTATAGATTCGTTACCTCTTTAATATATGGAATTATTAGACTTTTTTTTTATTTGCAGTACTGAGGACTGAACCTAGGGTCTTCACATTGAGCTGCATCCCTATCCCCCTCCTTTTTTTTTTAGATATGAAGTCTCACTAAGTTATTGAGTTGCCCAGGCTGGTCTTGAACTTGTGATCCTCCTGCCTCTGCCTTCCACAGTGCTAGTATTATAAGCATGTGCTACCATCTCTTTATTTTTACTCACCAAATAGGTATAAAATATTATCTCATTATGGTCCTGGTTTGTGTTTTCTGAATTACTGACTACAGTAAGCATCTCTTCATGTTTCTTGGCCATACAAAATGCGCATTTGTCTTTGGCCCTTTTTGTTTTGCCTCTTTTTTTTTTTTTTTTTTTTTAGTGATTTCTAAGAACTCTTACTGAATTCTAAGAATTCTACTGAAGTAGCAATTCTTTATTCTTGCTACCAACTCTTTGTTGGCTGTCTGTAATACAAACATATCCTATCAGTTTCTAACTTGTCTTTTTGTTATAGTTGAGATTTGTTTCAATGAGCAGAAGTATGAGGGGGTGGGGGGGTATGTTTTGTTGGTATTTGGTGGTACTAGAGATTGAACCCAGGGGCGCTGTGCCACTGAGCTGAATTCTCAGCCCCTTTTTATTTTTTATTCTGAGACACAGCGTCTCACTGAGTTACCCAGGCTGGACTTGAACTTGCAGCCCTCCAGCTTGAGCTTGGGGTTGCACTGTGAGCAGCTGCTCCTGAAGCAAAAGTATTAGTTTTCATGTGGTCAAATCTATCAGTCTTTCATGGTTAGTTTTTGTGTCTTATTTTAAGAAATTCTCCAGTAAAATGAAGAAGCTATATTTTCTAGTATAAATTTGAAATCAGTTAATTTGAGATTATTCATCTTCTTAGAATTCTGGAATGGATTTTGCTGCTAGACCACCTACTTTCAAATCCTAGCTCTGCATATGTTAGTTACATGGTGTTGGTCATTTTACTTAACCTTTATATGCTACCATTTCTTCACCTGTAAAATGAGGATCATAACAAGACTTGCCTGGTAAAGTTGTGAGGAATAAATGACTATGTACATGTGCCAGTGCTTAGAGCATTGCTATAAAGCGTGTGTTCTAATTATTGTACCTTTGCTATAATTTACTCGGTTGACCTGGGCTTTTATATATTGATAGGTTGAAAGAGATTTTTCTCTAAAATGTTTGTGTCATTTTGCTGCGTGAGCATGTTGTCCTGTGATTAGGCAAAAAATAGGAATGCATTTCTGTATATAGATCAACTTCACAGAGTTAGAGGATCAGACATTTGATTGTAGTCAACTACAAAGAGATGGCCGTTCTGTCTCTTCCTAAGTGTTAAAATGTGTGAGTGGAGATAACACTGGAAAATAGTCCTAGATTGAGCTGCCTGAAACAAGGCAGCATTTTCATTATTCATGGGATTGGATGGTAACCACATAGCAACTTCCTTTAAACACAGTGGTTGCCTTTCGGGGGTTATGCTTTACACAACTTAGGTTTCTTAAAAGATGGTCATTCTATGAACTAATTCAGCAGCACTTATTTGTGGCTTAGAAATGCTGATATCACGTTCACAACGTTCATGTGTCTCACTGCCAGCAGCTCCGAGCCGCCGGTGGTACAGGCACGACCGTCCTGTTGGGCAGCATGGGACAGTTCCATCAGGTGGTGCGAGCTGCCCAGTGGATGGTCATGCATGTACCACCGCTGAGTCAAGCCAATGGGAACATGTTAAGTGTGTGTTTGTTTCATTCCTGCTTGGGGGCTCATTTTACTCTTCAAAGAGTTTTGTCAGCCTTAGGTCTCCCTGAGAGCTAGTTTGCCAGCAAAGGGGAAGTTCCAGCCCAGGCCTGCGTGTGTAGAGCTCTCATCTGTTGAGGAAACTGAGGCCTATTTTTATGCATTTTTTAGGTAGTTAGAAACAAGCCTGTGGCCAGGCAGGCTCCCGGCAAACGGAAATGTAACTGTCGGCAAGAGATGCGGACCACCCAGCTAGGCCCTGGACGCTTCCAGATGACCCAGGAAGTGGTCTGTGATGAGTGCCCTAATGTCAAGTGAGTGAAATCACCTCTGAGGTTCTGCCAGTAAACACCCGAATAGTCTCATTCACCTAAAGAAACTCTCTGTGTTTAGCTCTCTCCCTGCACATTCTCCCGAAGGGTAGAGCAAAGGAGTGTGCATTTGAAAACCTTTCCCTGAAGGTTCTTATAAATATCTCCCTTTAATTTTTAAACTGATAAGCAGTGCCTTTTACTTCTGAGTATGCTTGATAAACATTAATGATTTGTTCTCTTCCTACTTGGACCCTTAGAACAATTTTACCTGCTTTTGTAATACTTGGTAGCTTTGCCCTGAATTGTGCCGTGTAGAAGTAGACGAATCTCAGAGAGCTTTGTCAGGTAGAGGCATAGTAAAGTCTTCCAAGAAGAAGGTCTGATAGAATAGATAAAACTGTATCTGTATCTGGGGTTTCATTCATATATATTTTTTTCTTTTTAAATTCTGTTTGTCTCAGACTAGTGAATGAAGAACGAACGCTGGAAGTAGAAATAGAACCTGGAGTGAGAGATGGCATGGAGTACCCCTTCATTGGAGAAGGTGAAATATTGACGATTTTCTTCTCAGAACCGTTTGTGCTTGCTCATGAGTATCTCTCTCTTCTGCCTCTCTCTCTGTCTTAATAGCTGCATAGTCAGTGAATGTGTAATTTCTAATACTCCAGTGAGTTTTAGAGTGCAGAAAGCCATTTATGACCAGTTAATCACCTGAAGCATTAGCATTACTGTTCATCCTTTGAATATTATGGCCAAAAGTTGCTGTCGGTCTGTTTCATCCAAACTTAGCATGTCCAGATCTTAATGGATTCATTTTAACTCAGCAATAAAGGAAGATGAGTAATTCTAGTAGGGGCAGTAAATCCTCTCAGCTGCCCAGTAGATTTGTGGTGTGTGTGACCTCCTGTATTCTGTCATCTGCCCTGACCAGGTGAACCTCACGTGGATGGGGAGCCTGGAGATTTACGGTTCCGAATCAAAGTTGTCAAGTAAGTAGTTGAATTTTAGAGGCGATTTGGTCCCTGCTTTTCAGGTGACTTGGATTGTAGAGATAATATGTGCAGACTTTTTCCTCTGTTTTTCTCTATTATACCTTAAGCCGTTATTTATAACTACAACACTACTGAAAATTTGGGGTTGGGGGTTGGGGTTGAGCGTCAAGTGTTTTATTGACTTACAAATCCACAAGATGTTGGAAGGAAGGAATCGAAATATAAGGAGCTGTTTTATTTTGGAGGTTAACAGGAAGGGGAGCCAAGGAGAGCTGTGACTTAGCTGATGAACTGAGGCACCATTCATGCCTGGGAGGCTTTTCTGTAGAAAGGACCTTCTATTACATAAGATGCAGCTGCTCCGTTTATAGGCTTCTCTTCAGCATGATGTGCTGCTTGGACAATAATGTTCCCCAGAACTTGGGCTTGCTTTTTATTATTTCTCTCTTGTTACTGGTTAGAAACCAGAGATCTGATCCTTCTGCATCTAAGGATTCATTAAAACAGGGCTTCCACTGGAATATGGAGAAATAGCCTCCCTCTGCGAGGACTTTCCCCTTCTCTTTCAGTGATCTTTCCCCCGGCTGTTCTTACCTGCCTGTCCTTCTCAACACTTTCCTGAGAAACTGGACCATGTGCTGTTTGTGCAGTAAGCCCAGCACCTTCTTAAGCCCTGGTCTTTGCCAAATTCCTTCTGTCTGTTCCCTGTCACCTGTCCTCACCGTACCTGTATCTCTGGTCCCCGCTGGCCTGATGAGCCACAGACCTCCCTGATGTCCATCTCTCCAGTTCCCACTCCTAATTACTTCTTTTTCATAACCTGTAAACTGAGAATTTTCTGTACATATTTTGGTTTCTGTTGATTGCAACCTCCTTAATAAGGTTTAATAAGATGCATACAACTTTGTGGCCTCAGTGCTATACATAAAGGTGCGTCTAATAAATGTTTGTCGTTTGAAAGATTTACCTTGTTTTATTTTTAGGCACCGAATATTTGAGAGAAGAGGAGATGATCTGTATACAAATGTGACGGTCTCACTAGTTGAGTCTCTGGTCGGCTTTGAGATGGATATTACTCACTTGGATGGTCACAAGGTAAACAAATCAATTTTCGTGCTTTTTAAAGCCTTTTAAAAGTTTTCACGTGGAGAGTTTAGATTATTTCAGCCACTTCAATCATTTAGAACTGCAGGGATTCCTTTCTCACTCTTCCTCCGCTTTCTCTCCTTACTTGGCTGCTGACCACCCAGCAGTAATGGTGCCACAGACCTTGTAGCTGTAAAGACCTTACTTTTTTTTAAACTACTTTGCTTTTTCCTTTAAATTTTAAAAAGTCTTTTCTTTGCCTCTTGTCCTTTATTTTTTTCCTTTCCTGAGCTGTGATGTTTGCTGTGTGTGCGCAGGCACTCACAGGAAGCTGTGCCATGTTCTTCGGGTATGCCAGTCCACACCAGGCCATTCCCTTTTGCGTTCTAGGTGCACATTTCCCGGGATAAGATCACCAGGCCGGGAGCCAAGCTATGGAAGAAAGGGGAAGGGCTCCCCAACTTTGACAATAACAACATCAAGGGCTCTTTGATAATCACTTTTGACGTGGATTTTCCAAAAGAACAGTTAACAGAGGAAGCAAGAGAAGGTATGGCATATAATGAGTGCACGCGTGTGTGTGTGTGCACGCATGTGTGCAGTGTGTATAGGAGAGCAAAGAGGCAATAAAAACAAAATGGCCCAGTGATAGGGGACATCAGCTGTTAACACTAGTGTAACACAGGATGAGAATGAACTCATCTTTCCCCGTAAAGGCAATAGTAACAGTCCTGTTGTTGCTGGGCGAAAAGGTTGTGTGAGCTGGGCCTGAAACCTAGAGAGTGATAGGTTGTATGGAAGTAAAACTACATCACTTGAAATGCATAAGCTAAACCAAACTGTAGCAGGAAGATGGGATGTGCAGTCGGAGGGTCAGAGGCTTAGCTGTGGACAGATGTCTGTGCTGACTGCTTGAAAAGGGTCCAGTTTTTGGGCATTTAAATAAAAAGAGAAAGCAAAGTGGTAGAAGAGATTAAAAACTGAAAAGAGGACGAAGAAGGAATTAAGGACTTAGCTGATGAGTTTTCTTTCTCTTTTGATCGCTTCTTTTGATTTCTCATCTCCTGGGGTTCTGTGGGGTATGTGGGCCTGAGAGAAGCAGAGAAGGCATCATCTTGGCCGTGTGTGTGTGCGCGTGAGTGCGTGGAGAGGGCCCATGTGGTGACATGGAGATTGGCAGTTGTTTGTTTCATTCCCGTCTTTGGTTGTCGTAGGCCTATTTGAGCCTCCCCATGAAACTTGCTGTTTAAACTCTAGAAAAGTCAGGCTTTTGTTAATGTGGTTATTGTTCATTCTTCCTTCAGGTATCAAACAGCTTCTGAAACAAGGATCAGTGCAGAAGGTATACAATGGACTACAAGGATATTAAGAATGAATAAAATTGGACTTCATTGAAAATAAGTGAATCGGCGATATTTATTATCTGCAGGGTTTTTTTGTGTGTGGTTTTGGTTTTATTTTCATCTGCAAGTTTAATTTTTTTCCTAATGGTCGTCATGATGTGAATAAGAGGGCTTAAGAGTTTGTCCATTTGCATTCAGACAAGAATGACGAGGAAAACGGTTAACTAATACCTCTCCCTTTGGGGATATAATGTCTGGTGCTGCCACCTGAATTTCAAGAATTAAAGCTGCAAGAGGACTGTTGAGAACAAAAGAAACAATGTAAAGGGTTGGAGATAATTGTTAGTTACTTCACACAAAATGCGACTGGAGAAGTCTGTTTTTAAATACATCTTGTTATTTTTTTCTTGACTCTTGTTTCTTTTCTCCTGGGAACTATTTGGGTTGCCCCCTTCCTGTCAAGCACCATGGAGACATGAGCATGCAGCTTGCAGAAGAGTGGTGAGATGCAGTCCCTGCCCCATGAAACACACACAGCACCTTATAGCAGAGAATTTGGAGAAACTGAGTAGATTAGAGAACAAGGTACAAAAATCAACATTACACAAAGATCGAATCGTCCTTGAGACAGTCTATTTTCTCTTACTTGGGAACAATAAAATCTGGTATGGATACTTTACTGCTGAGAAAGAAATTTCATGTGTATAATAATCACAAGTGACCTCATGACTAGAAAACCTTTGTTTTAGAAAGTAGGCACTGGCTTTAGAAAATGAACTTTAAAAGTAGAATTGCAAATTACATTTGCTTCAATGGCATCTGATTCAGATGGCGTGTGACTTGAGTTCATTTGGCTCTTGAATCTCCCTTCACTTTTGTACATTATGCGGTCACATCACTCTCTACTTCTCCTGTGCTGTGGGCTCTTGCCTCTGCTAATGAATGTTTTAAACAGTTGCTACTGCGGTGTGTGTGGAGCTGCCTTCCAACCATCAGTGTAGTCCCTGTAACATCCTTCCTTTTGGCTCTACAGCAACTAATGCTATTAGAAGTCAAATGAAACAATGTAAGTGCTCATCCACATGTAGAGGGCGTGCTATACATTTAAGATCCATTATGTGTTGCCTCTAGTTGAGAGGTTCTTCAAAGTGATCGTCACATTTCCCCTTACATATCTTAGCTCAGAAGAGCTGTTGATCATTATTTGGACTTGCTTTTCATTATTTCCACTTTTCTAGTGTATGTACAAGATCAATCATGATGCTAAGAGCTAGACTCGCAGCTTTGGCTAGAAAAATCTCTTGAAAGTAATGCTCTTCCTGTGAAAAAGAATGTTAATGGGGCTTTGTCAATTCTTTTAAAATCATGGTATGGCCATGATTAAAGTTAAAGAATATTCTTTCATCATCAGCCTCTAAGTGCTTCATCTGAGGTACATAGTAAAGAGTTATATTAAAGTTTCACAGAATTTCTTGTAGTAAACTGAAGTGACATTGACAGGTGATGGTGTGAATGATGGGCAGATCATAGAACTGGACTCCAAATTCCATCTTATTTTATTTTTTGCACTATAGTACACTTACTTTCCTAGAAGTCAGTGCTCTCCAAAGATGGAATGGTGCTCCCTGAGGCAGCCAGCTCCAAGGAGACTGAAGGTGCCCATCTGTCCAGGAGTGTTGCAGAATGGGTTCCTAGGCCTTGGCAGGTGTAGTCAACATGTAAATTCCTTTCACGCCAGAGGTTTTTGTGTATGTATTAGAGTGCAAATGAAGTGAAAACTTCCAATTAATTGAGTAAAAATACCTATCGAGTGCCTTATTGAGTGCTTACTATGAGCTAGGTTCTGTTCCGAGTGCTTTATGTAGGTAAGCGCTTTGATATAGATGAGAGATTTTAATCATCCACAATTTATGGATTAGGAGATTGAACTACATCCTACAGCTTACAAGTGGCAGGACATGGATTTGAACCCAGGAGTCAACTGTGATGAATTTGTAAGTAGAGAAACATTGTGGAAGGATGCCAGGTGAAGAGAATAGGAGAACAGGAAAGAGTGTCTTTAGACCTGCAAAGAAAAATGTCATTCCAGGAGCTGCATAGTAAGGTAGAAAAGATGCTTGGCCTGGAATCAGACTTGATACACTGTATTGGCTGAGACATAAGATTCTCATCCAAATGGTAAATAAAAGGGCTACTAAAGAATTGAAACCAACCTGTGGATTTTTCCGCTAAAATTCTCTGTTCAGGTTCACAATCATGAGAACAGGATATTCATATCAATCTCTATGAAAATAATTATGCATTTGCCATATTTCTTTATCCACAAGGCTATGCTGAGAGGCCTTGTTGAGACCCAGTTATGTAACAATTCGTCAGGAAATGAGGCATATCTGATGCTTGTTCTTAGTGAATCCGTACTGGGTCCTAGGGACCAGCCTTTTCACATGTAGGTGCTTAAAAATGACTGTCCTGGTCTCACCGCTGAGGAAATGGCCCGCCTCCAGTTTTCAGCCCCTCTCCTCCAGTGCCTTAAAATCACCGACATGTTTAGCAACCTTCTCTATATTCTCTCAGCATTCTGGGATTGTGTTGAGTCCAGAAAACATGACTTTCTTCTGTATTAATATGTTTCTTACAATCAATCAGATCTTTCCTCTTGGTCTGCCATTTCCTCTTATTGATGTTCATTCTACTCTTGGTATTTCAAACGTCATTTATCTTGACAGCATACAGGAGCAAAATGGGAAATTTTATCCACAATAGTGGTTAAAATGTGTGTGTTCCAGAATCAGGCTTATCACATTCAAATTCTAGTTCTAACACCTAACTGTGCTCCAATTTCTCCATCAGTAAAATGTTGTTAATAATAGTACCTACTTAATAGAACTGTTGAACAGTTAGACATTTACAGCCGCAATTCCTCTCTAGGGACAGACAAGCAAAAAGAGCAAGTTAGTATCTCTATATTACTGAGGTTTGGGAGGTTTAAGGTTTTTTTTGCTTATCTCTAGATGGCGCTAAAATAACGGTGTGAGAGCTGTAAAATCAGCCCTGCGGCTCCAGAATTTATAAAGTCGTTTTCTGGTTATTGCTGCTAAATCAAGTTAGTAAGTAAGTCACATGATGATAATTTTCAGTGGGAACTCACATAAATAATACACTTTGCCCCGCCTTACAGCCTCTTAGAGCTAGAAGGCAGATTAGACTCCACATGGGCTGGGTGTTGATTTGGAGTTTGATTTTGCCAAAAATATAACAAAATTAACTTTAAAAAACAACAACAAAGGATGGCTCCTGAGAATTAATAACAGTTGTAGAAACCACCATGGTGATAATTAGAAACAAATAATGTACTTGAACCTGCCTCTTCCCCAAGCGAGATCATTAAACTAGGAGAACAGGACTTTGAAGGGCAAGTTTCCGAGCAAGGGCTTTGAAGATGCATCTTGTGACATCCCTGGGGACAAAACGGAGGCACCTAGTCGGATTCATGCCTCACGGATGGTAGTAGAACATGCTGTTGATTGATGAGTGTCGACCTGGAAGGGTGGCAGGCTCTCTGCTGGCACAAAACAGAGCTACGTTCTCCCTCCCGATCTGTTCGATACTAGTACTGGTGCAGAGTATCTCAGGAAGAGCTGAAATGCCACATGAGTTCTACCCGTGCGAGTCATACAGCTTCCGCAACTCTGATACGCTTGTCAGTCCAGGAAGTCCTGGGAGAGAGGCAGGACACAGCCACACCAAACAGGCCCACCAAACAGGCTTCGGACTCTTATGTTGCAGGTTGGGGAAGCCGCTTCACCTGGAGCGACAGAGTTGGGGTGCGCCAGCTCTGTCCAAAGCATTCATTTGACAGCAGCGTTCTCGAGTGGTCACTTGAATTGATGTCACCGAGCACAGTCACGGGAGTCTTGTACTAAATTTTGTGGGCAGAGTAACTGTAAGTGTGTAAAGTTGGATAAATAAAAGGCCTGACCATCAGAGCCATTGTAAGAAGCCATAAGCCTTCAAATTGTGAGTGGAAAGGCTTTAAATTCATGAGTTAATGCTGCTTTATTTTGTGATTTGTATGTTAAAGACTTTGGACCCTGGTCGGAGCAGGGATCATTCTCTAATTCTGCTCAGCAACAGCTATAGAAGAGAAACCAGAGTCTCCCAAGAAGCCACCTCGTGATTCCATAAGGGTGATGGCCCTGTTACTGTTGTCATGTCACGGATTTCTCAGACATTTTGGCTTCACGCAGCAACCCAGCAAAAGTCTACACTACGAACGGGGCTTGGCGAAGACACCACTTTCGCTCTACTCTGAGTCGGCTGGGCCAGTTGGGAGCTGGGGCTGCGATCGTTTAATTGGACTCTTCTCACATGTCCAGCAGCTGATTTCCTCGCCTCTATCCCAGAGAAGGTCACTTAGACATGACCCATGGCGGAAGCACCTTCGAGGTCCCGAAGGAGTAGGTAGATCTACAGATGTTGCTGTGGCCCTTTTTCGGAAAACACGATTTTCCCCAGGTGATCACGTGGGGCAGCCATATATGCAGCAGCAGCTGAGACCGTGGGCCATCGGGACAGCAGTGGGGGAACCACACGGTGCTCACAGAGGCTGAGGGAGGGCTGGAAATGCGGCCATGAGCCCCAGCCCCACCAGAAGGCCTTGCCGCGGAGGGTGGGCCGATGGACATTCTCCCAGATACAGGCCTGATGGAAACTTCGACCGACTGCTTTGACTTTCCTTTTTTGATTGAAACCCAGGCCTATGAGTCCCCGGCTTTCTTCCTGCCCCAGGGAAGGAAGGGGCTTTCAGTACTCTTGCCAGCAGGTGAAAAGCCCATAGAGAGGAAGTGGTCAAACTTACATTAAGTGCAAGACAGTGAACACGATTACGGAGGGCTTTAGTTTAGATCTTTAATTTGGTGTAAAAGATGTCTAGAAGGAATTGTAGGTTTTCTCAGTGGGAAATATGGGATGAAAACAGTGCACTCTATTGGTTCATTCAACATTTATTAAGCACCTACTCTGTGCGCAAACTTCAGGAGGTGCTGGGGAACCAAGGATGCCAGCACCAGTCTCCGCATGGAGTGGCCCAGCCAGAGCAGAGTGAGGTGAAGGCCTGGGCTCCAGCCCACCCTCTGCACCTGATCCCTGAGCTCAGACCACTTTCCAACACTCAGCTCCCCCCGCCATGGCCTTCCTGATCCGGTGTTGGCTCAATGGTCACGCTGTGCCAAGCATTGAGCCGCTTTTCTCCACTCCATCACTTTCTCCGTCCTCCCCATCTCCTCATGCACACACATTCTTTAACAATGTCCTTGTCCCCTCTTTTGTGCATAACCCGGAGCTGGATACTGGCCACAGCCATTCACAATGCCAAAAGTAGGTTCTGTGCTGGCCAGGGCATCAGGTAAGCAGGCCCTGCAAACGTGAACTGTGAGCTCTTGAAAGATGATCTTTTCCACGGTTTACCTGAATGGAACGTATTTAAGCGGCATTAGCTTCAAACCACACTTATTCAAATGATTAACAAAATGCCTTTCCTGAGGAAAGCAATTAGTATGGTGCCTCTCCAAAAAAAGAAAGAAGGAAAAGAAAAATCCAGCATAGCTGGGAGAGCCAGCCAGCATTATGGCTAGCCAGCCAGCATAGCAATGATAGCCAGCATTATGATGGCCCCACTTCCAGCCCAGGATCCCTAGCTCTACCCTTCTGCACCCCGAAACAGTCTGGCCTGTAAGTGGAAAGCACGTGTGTGTGTAGAGTACATACGAGAAAGGTGGTCTCCTCTCCGGGGCTGCGGCCTCAGAGGCCGGGCTCACAGCAACCTGGTGGGGTAAAAAATGCAGGATGGCTGACACCGGGAAGTGACACTCGCCTGGCACTTCATGTGAGGCCTAGAAAACATGGATCATCCACAGTAAAGGAAGGGCACGCTGATGGAAATTAGGGGGCCCGAGTCCCACCCCATTCTCTGCAGGTCGCCTGTACGCCCCACTTCCTGCTGGGCTTGTCTGGTCAATAGCGTCTCCTGGACTTAGGTCTGAACCACGGACGGAGGACACATGAATAGCAAGCTGACTTTGGACTTTTCATTGCATCACAGAGTGCATCAACCTTGAACTGTTAGTTTTGGATTTCCTGCAGAATGATCACCCTGCCGTCCCCTTGGGGCACTGCCTCATTACACGTAGTCTGTTGGCTTAAACATTCCTCGGTAACTGCTTCCTACCCCTTCTTATCCATGATGCTACCGAACTTCTTTTGGTTAAATGTCATATCATCTGTTTATGACGCGTGCCATATATTAGCTATTCACAGTGAAGGGACATTGTTTTCTAAGAGTGACCGAGTGACACGCCGTTTTTCAGGGTCCCCGGGCAGCCTGTCCCTGGGCATTGCTGCCCATCCCCGGCGTCACTGCCGGCCCTTAGACACAGCTGCCTGTCCCCAGCTGAGCTTGTGCCGGGCTCCACTCCCTTCTTCCAGGGAGCATGGATCCCAGCACCCGTCTCAGGGTCCCACTGCCGCCCCTGGGTGCGCTGCCCGCTTTTGAACTGCTGTCTGCCCCAGGCCGAGCTAGCTGTGCCTGGTCCTCAGCCCTCTTCGGGCACTGCTTCCTGCAACTAGACACCAATGACCACTGCTGGATGTCGCTCCCTGCCCCTGGCCGCTGCTGCCCACCGTGGGCACCACTGCCTCCTCCTGACACTGAGCCCTGCTTCCGGCCACCTCTGTCTACTGCTGGACACTGCCGACTGGCCCGGACACTTCTCTTTCCTTCAAGCCACCGCACCTGCCTCCAGACACTGTCGCCTGCCATAGACACTGCTCCTTTGTTCGAGGAATGTGTTCCTGTCCCTAGGCCCTGCTGCCCGCCACGGACACCGCTCCTGTCCCTGGGCACCGCCGGCACCACCCCGACTAACGGACCTTCCGCTTTCCTGCTGCTGTCCTGTGCAAGCTAGAAGATAATGTCTCTTTCTTCTTCCTTGTCACAAGCTGTTGGCAGCCATCAGGATGGAGACACTTCAGCTTTCTGGGGACAGCACCTCTTCAGCTGCTACTGTAGGAGGACTCAGACATCTGTGGCTGGAGACAACTCCAAGTGGCAGGCATCATTCTGCTCTTCCAGTTGACTGTAGACGCTTCAGTCCTGCCTCCATGCCCGGGAGGTCGGTTCTGCCCCGAAGGCCCCCATCCTCCTGCTAGTGGTCGTCCCACCTGTCCCCAGACCAGCAGCCACAGGTGAGGAGGAGTCCAGGCCCCTGAGGCTACAGAACGTATGCAAGCTGTCTACATGACCCTGTCCTGTTTGATTAGGAGAGGGGGTTCAAGCTGATAGAAACCATGGGATGAGAGCAAGCAGAAGCTTGTTGATTAAGTGCCAGTTTAATATTCGTGTAAATCAAATGGAAACATGACAAATTATGTTGGCATGTTATTTATAACATGCTATATCACTACAAAAAATGACATTCATGTCACATTATTAGAAATAATAATTTAAGCGCAAAGTTTAGGATAGTAAGGTTGAGGGTGGTGTGAGATTTGTAAAAGAAAAATGGCTTTTTCCTTTTATTTTACCTCTCAGTGTCACCACGGTTTTACTCTAGGCACATTTTTTTGAGGCCATCTCCCAAACAGAAGTGGGGTTGAGAAGCGGGGTTGTGGCAGTGTGGGGCAGAAGATGAAGACCTTGGTCAAAATTCTACCTCCACCCCTTGCCTGCTGTATGAGTGCCACCCAGAAGCTGCGATATAAAAGACACAGAGAGAGCAAGTTAGGCAATGAGGATTCTTGGTTGGATTTTTTCTTGGTCTGTATTTGCTCTGTTCTTTGACTATTTTTTTTCATTTTTATTTCAACAACCATAGTTTCAACTAAGAACTTCGATTTGATTTTTGTTCAGATCTGCCCTCCCCACCCTCCTGGCTTAGAGATTGGATATCAGGGTCGAGTTTAATATATTCGCTGGGCAGATGACTAGCAGATGGCACTTGTAGGGAGGGACTAAGAAAGGCTGAAGGAAAAGCCTACCCTAGAAAGGCCAGCAGAGCATGATGCTGCCCTGGCAGAGCCCAGATACGGGCGTTTCAGGAGCAAGGACTCTAAATTCGTAGGATTCTTATCATTTCTTAAGCATAGTCCATACTTCTCCACCTCTTGATGTTGCCAACGTAGTTCTTCCAACCGAGTAGCCATACTTCTGTTTATACTTGTCCAAATCCTGCTCAGATCCCTCAGGGTCAAGTTCAAAGTGCCCACTCATCCTTCTGTCCGCTCCCCTGCCCACCCACAGCAGAAAATGAGTCTCCCCTTCTCCCGTGAGTGTCTGGAGCACTTGGTCCTTCTTATGTCCTACTTAAGATTAATAGGACTTGCATGGCCCAGTGCAAAATATAAACCTAGCTCTCCTAGTTAAAAAGCATTATTTAGAATTTCAAGCCAGGGGTCCCAGAGCATTCCACTAAGCAAAGGGCTGCTGTGCCTGCAGGGCCCTGCGTGGGACACATTCCTAGAAAGCTGGCCTTGATGATTGCTTTGGAAGGCTCCAAGGGGAAACTGAGAGTCCCGCCAGGCAAGTGTGGTCTTTTAAATGCCCACTGGGATCCCCTCCCAGGAAGCTCCTAAACTGCTCTCCTTCCCTTCCGGAGTCTAGTTCCAGGGCTCCAACACCTACATGTCTGGCTTTCTACCATGCTGCAGGCCGGGCCAGGTGCTCTGGGTCCCGAGCCCCCACAGACCCTCTGACCTGTGCCTACTGCCCTCACCCCCAAGCTCCACCTTATTTGCTTGGGTTAGCCATCCAGGGAACAGGGAGAGATCTACTGGTTATTTTCTATAATACTACACTTGCCCTTTCTCCACCTGTTTCTCTGGTTGCCAGAAGTTGCCAGCATACAGCTCTCTCTTTGACAGCACATTGGTGCAAAGAGATGTGGTACCTACAACTCTTATTCTCTTATATTCCTTCTTAGTGAGTGGTAATATAAGCTGCTTCGCTGATGAATGTCATGTATACCACCTTATTTAAAGCTCTTAATAAACTTGTGAAGTATGTGCTACTATGACTATTCCCTTTACAGGTGAGTAAAATGAGACTCAGAGAGGTCAAGTGATTTGCCCAAGGTAATAAAGCCAAGGAGCCCTTACCCTTAGCCATTAGACTATATTGCTTCTATGCATAGGCCACCTGAAGGCAAAGACTGTATTTAGTCTGTAGTATTCCCCATGTTGCCTGACTGTGCTCTGAGTATGAGCGTGTTATTAGGGCTATTAAGAATTCCCCTTCATTGGTAGCGTACCCTGCGCCAGGCCTTCATTAGATCCTCAGCATATCTCTACTAGCCAGGTTTTATTGGCCCCATTTAACAGGTGAAGAAGCTAAGGCTCACAAGATTTAATCTCTAGTTACTTCACACAGCTGGTAACTAGTGGCCGCAGGGTTTGGATTGGGGTCTGTCCTGATGCCGCAGGCAGGGCTCCTAACCAAGTTAAGCTGCTCCCAACCCCTACCTCCTACCCATCTGGCCCATCTCCATCTTACTTTGCTGCTTGGATCTATCCTCCCACCACCTCAGTCTCTACCAGAATCTGAGTCCTGGAGGCTCAGTCTATTGTGTAACCCACTGAATGACTTGGTTTCCTGTTGCACAATCCCTGTGCAGATGGAGGAAACTGCCCACATTACCTGCCCTGGCCTCGTGATCTGCACCCTCTTCATTTCATGTTGTCACCTTCTAGTGTCCTGTTACCTTCCAGGGTTCAAACAAGAGTGCCTGAAACAGACTTCCGAACTCTCAAAATATATTCAAGAGGCCGGACAACAAAAAGTGAAGAAATGCTGCCAGCTGAGAGCCTGGCCAGGTTCAAGATGAGCGGGAGGATCATCCGCTCTTCCAGGTCTTCCATAAATGCCTACATCTGTCCCCTCTCATCCAAGATGCCTAGTCAAGGCACTCCATGGAGAGTGGCCTGTGTGTGGGTTTTGTTGTTAATTCTTTTGAGGGCCCAGGCAATCCTAGAAACCAGGAGAAATCTCTTCTTCTGTCAGTGGCCATTTACCAAGTGCCATCCCACAACTGCCCACTTGTACGGACACGTGCCCGCACAAGTCCACACCCACATGGGTAGCTCAGGAAAATGTGACTCGTCCTCGTGTTTAACCGCTTGTCCTATTGTTCGATACGATGATGCGGCAGTCTCTATACACATTCGCCTGAGCAGTGACTGAAGGATAATGGGGTAATGAAGGCCGGAGAAGGGGCGCAGGATTCAGCACGGATGTCTCCAGCCTGGAGACCAGGCGTTTAATCCGTGTAGTTGATTTCATCTGTGTCACTACTAGAGGCAGAATCTGGGCCTGCGGTGAGCTTACAAGGAAGGTAGGTGTAGAAGGGAAAGCTCTCTAGTAACTAGAAAGAGTCAACGACAGAATGGGCTGCCGGAGTGGAAGGGGTTGCTGAGCGTGACACCGGAGCGAGTGTCTCCACCATGTGGGAGGCTGCTCTAAAGAGCCTCACTTGGTGGGGATGTACAGGGCTCACTCTGTGCTGGGCTGGAGGCAAGTGCTGGGGATTCGAGGTTGACTAAGAGCCCGTCTTCCTCAGGGACTGTGTCCCTCTGGACTCAGTGCGGGCTGAAGACCAGAATCACAGCCTCCATTCCTCACAGGTGTTCCCAGAGGCTCGCATGACACAGCAGAGTCAGACCCAACAGCAAGAGTCTGGGAGACAAGTCCACACCTTTCTTTAGCACCTGACGCAGTGGAAGTGACCAAGAAAGAATTTTGAAGCTAATGAGTGTGTGTCCAGAGAATACTTTAAAAATGGATCCACGGAATCTTAAATATCAAGTTCCCACTGAAAGGTTCCATTCTAACCCCGATAATCTGCACAGTGGGTGAAGAAGTACCCCAATTTAACAAGGTTCCATGAGTTACTTGACTCGCGTGGCTTCAGGGCAAGCTTCAAGGGTAAGGTCGTGGCTCTGCTGAAGAATGTTTGTGTTCAAGGCCCAGCGAGCACACTGCCTCCCGTCTTCCTTCTGTCTGAACAGAGCCATTCACTGGCCTTGCTTTGAAGGCATCAAAAGGCAATGAGAGAAACCAGCAGGAGAGATGGGTGTGATTCTCTGCAGAGTCCAGCATTTCCCTGAAATACATCTAACTAGAAATAGAGTAATCATTTACTTTTTATTTATCTTCCAAACCTGCGGTTTAGATAACTTCGGTACCATCTAAGTTATCACTAAAGTCAACAGGGTTTTTTTTTTTCCTTCCAGAAAAATTGATTGCCAGGTATTTTTCTACTGACTGAAGTTGTGTGGGCAAACTCTTTCACTCTTTTCATTGTTAACCAAGCTCAATGTATTTTTCGACTCAACTTTTTTTTCCAAACAACCATGTTTTCTACTCTTAAGAATTATGATTTGTCGGCTTTTAAGTAGCGTCCAGAAGCCAACATCCCCAGCTTTGGGGACCCATATTCTTTTGTTTTGGGGTTAACCGAAAAACAGTAATGAGGCTAAATGTAGATGTTGTCTCTTCCTGAGTATGTGGTTTGGTGAGGATCCAGCACTTCTCCGAGTCTCTGCATCCTCATCTGTAAAAGAGGGAGGCTGAAAATAGTGCAGTTCTTACGCCTTTTACTGCTGAGGACAATAATACTAAACGTGATGAGGTTGGTTTCCTGTGGAGGTGCTAGTCTAGCGATAGAAAATCTTTCCATTGCTTTGACTCTACAGTGATTCCAGAACATTTGAGTCAGTGTCCAGGCCACAATGAACAGCATAAAGAAGAAAAGTTTTCTTCCAAACGAAAGAGGATGGAAGATTTCCCATCATCTCTTATGGGATAACCTGTGCTAACTGCAAAGATCACTGTGTTCTTGGAGTCACTTTTACACATGGCATCGCCAGCCCAAACGGGGACAGCAACAAAAACTTCCCTTGAAGAAGGACAAAGGTTTGATGAAGTCCAGCCCTTTTTATCCATTCCAAGTTTACATCACGCTGCTTTCTCAAGGGCAGGACTAGAGTGTGGCAAGCAAGGGAGAGACCTAGCACACAAATTTAAGGAGTGACCCCAAGAGAATGCACCTGCCCCACTTCTTGGCCCACTCTGGTCTGGCCCTACCATTCCCCTGATGTGTCCTCAAATGCAGCTTCCTCACGGGCTTAGTGTTGCAGTGCCAGGCCGGGTGATGCGGGAGAGGTTAGGGAATGGTTTGCAGACTCTATCTCTACCCCAAAACAAGGAGCGGTCACCTCTGGTCACTGTGATTTAATCGTTTGTGTCTTGCTGAGGTCAGATGTGTGTCTTACAACTGGCACTGAGTACAAATGGCTCTTCCAGATTCCTGGGTAATGACCTCCAGGGCAATTGGTACTAAGTTACCTTTGCCAGAAACCCTCCGGGTCCAGTCAATGGTAACGTACACTGTACTGATTGACATTTTATATTGGGGAAGTAAATCTCAATCTGTCTCCACAGGACATTATGGGAATTCATATAATAACATTATGATCATTGTGTACAATAACTTTGGTGAGGAAATGTTGCTAGGACAAGTGAATTGAGACAAGCACCTTCAAGGCAGATGGTATCTTCTTAGCACAGACTTCAGAGATAGAGGGTGCTCAACAGATGTTTGTTCATTGAACACATGAATGAAGAAACACCAGCAATACCGGAAATTGACTACCAGCCTTCTTAGAGTCTAGGCCCGCTGAGAATCAGAGAGGGCAGAGCCACTGACTTAAATCAACCACTGCTGCTTCCTCCCTGGAGAAACCAGTCATCCGCTTGGTCTTCACCGACATGCACACGTTCGTGTTTGCTGTGTGAGATGCTGGGTTTCTAGCTCTCCTCTCTCAGGCTGTCTGACTCGCTCCTTCACCCCTGCTAGCTCTGTCCTTCTTCTCCCAGACCTGTGTCCATGGGCAGGGCCTGTGATGGAACCGACCTCGGAAGGCTCTGACTCTGGGTTTATGGTCATCCTTTTGGTGCTGGCTCCTGACGAGCAACCATAAGCACTGAACTCTGCCTTGAAATAGTTCAAACTCACTGTCTGCGCTAGGGACTCCCTGGCGAAGGGCCCTTTGGACTAACTGAGGCCCTGGAGCCATTCTTAGCTGCCGCTTGAGGTGTCTGCCGTGGGCGGCACTGTCCAGCACCCTCCTGCCCTCTCCTGGAGATTGTGGGTCCTCTTCTGTTCCTAAGAGCTTTGAGCCTGCTGCCCTCAGCTAGCTTTATATCCATATCATAGTGACTGTGAATGCAAAGAACGTTCTTATAGTCAGCGATGTGGGCCTCACAGAAAAAAATGCATAGAGGAGTAATCAGAATATTGAAGGAAACGATCAGGAAACGAAATTCAAGCCTATCTGTTATTGGCATTCAGAGAAGCTAGAGTCAGTTGGATGAAAGTGACCCGCTGCCGCTTGAGAATGTGTGCATTGGGCACCTGAAAATCTTCTGAGGTTTGAAATCAGTATCCTCAGGCCCAGTGAAACAACAGTAACCTTCCTTTGCCGCCAGTGTTACAGTTATCTCGGAAGACGTACCAAAACATTGTGCATTTTGCCCCTTCCTTGTCAGTAAGTAAATGGCAACATTTCTTTCTCAGGAAACTGAACAAAATCTAAATAAGATCGTTTTATTCAGCCTGATACCAAAGCTATTTTAGTTTGTATGTCTTGCATAAATGGAGTAGTTGAGATAAAAGCAAAAGTATTCATAAAATTCCTTAGGAAGAGTTTGGGGCTGGGGATTTAGTTCAGTGGTTGGAGTGCTTGCCTGGCAAGTGCAAGGCCCTGAGTTCGATCCCCGGCACCCCCCACCCCCAAAAGGAAGAGTTTTGATGATTATTAAACATTTAAATTCTCACAAAAGTCAGCATGGTTGTGGAGTACGAGAGGAGGAAAGGTAAGAGTAGTGCCGACATAGCCCATTAGTGAAATGGTAGCAGTCTATATTGGCCTACCCTCTTGGATAGGTAATTTGACCACAGAAATCAAGAGCTTTACAAATGTCCAAACAATCTGAGTCAAAGAACTGCACATGGGGTATGATCCAAATTATATTAAAATAATGTTTTGTACAGAAAAAAGACAGGGTGGAAATGCACCAAAAATTAACACTGTTTATTCTTGCATGATACAGTGGTGGGTGGTTGTGTTTCTGTTTGTAAGCGGCAGAATGACAGGTGAGAGATTCATGGATCTTTACTAAATGGCTTACTTTTGTAGCTTCAGCAAAACACCTCATCGGCTAAACATCTGGCATCAGCTGAAATATTCAGTGCTTTAGAACTTACCATGAACAAAGAGACCAAAAGAAGTGGCCCACATAGAAGACAGAAACGATCCGAGAGAGGACGCGTGATCAGACAGATTTCTATCTTTCACCTTGCATCTTCAGGTTGGGATGGCAGTAGAACCATCCTCGGACGAACATGGAATCTCAGGGCAGAGGAAGACCCAAGCTCCTTCTGGGGTAGTGAAAAGTGGAGAGGGTGGTTGCACACGGAGACATTATATTGTAGGAGAAGCCCCCGCAGAGGGCAGCCTCCTGTGCTTAAAGAATGGGTGGCACCTCCCTGAGAGAAAGCTTGTGGTGTAGAAAAGGCCCTTGCAGTATACGATGCAAAGGAGGATGCCCCTTTCTGCCTTTGGTGCCATTTACATGCCATTTACATAAGTGCCCTTCCCAGTTCAGGCTTATTTTTATCCCCAGTAGGGGGTGAAGAGGAGGGGCAAGAAGTTGTAACACAGGGTTTCAACCTGGTGTCTGGGAAACGGGTTACCTGGAAGTGACCAGACTAAATTTTCACAAAGGGGACTCAGAGTCAGAAATTCAGCTGAGCTGGGAAAAATACTGTCATACTTTATACACTTGTGCTTGGAGGCAGGGGCCATAAGCTCACGGGACATTTTTCCAAGTTCCCGAATATTTATCGATAACCATATTTACTATAGTTTTGAAGATTATTTTAAAGAAGGGCGTAGCCTGCACAGAAAGTTCGTGAGGGAGGCCCTTGAATTAAACAGGCACAAGGCTGACGGGACGTTGCCTTTGAGAGAAGACTGGAAGCTGTTGTGAGCTTCTAAGTGCCGCAAGTCCCTGTCCGAGACAACCTGGAGCCTGACAACACTCTGCCTTTGAGATTCTGTGTGTGCCACTGAGAATAAATGTGACATTCCCCTTATAGCCACTTTCTGTGCCCTGTTACCACCCCCACCTGCACCCTGAAAATCAGTATTTTAAAGCTTCTTTTTAGAGGGCCCTTTCTTTTCTCCCCCTCCTTCCTCTTCTTCCTCCTCTTCCTCTTCTTTTTCCTCTTCCCCTTCTCCTTCTTCTCCACTCAGTTTTTTTCAAAAGCAATATCAAGGCACAGAACTAATCTGCCCAGATACAATATTTGAAGAACACGTTGGTTTCTGTGGTCCTGGTTCCAGCCACAAAGACAGACTACCATCCTGCTAAGACCGCAAAAAGTGTTAAGAGAACAGTTGTGTTCCTAGTTGGCCATTATTTCTCAGCGTGTAGTGTTGGATTTGAACACAGAACTTGGTCAAATGATTGGCTGTTTGGCCGGGACTCCCCTCCGCTGCACTTACATACTACCTGGGAGCACGGGGCTACTGGTGCCAATTGCATCCAGCCACCCGGGAGGCCCAGCTCTGCCCGTCCACGCTGTCACTTCCAGGCCCTGGTGGTGAGGTCTGGAGAAAAGAGAATGAGGGGTCAGGACCGCACGCTGCTTCGCCGGCTGCGTTCCTTTTCCCCTTCGCAGCAGAAACATCTCTTTTCCCTTCTTCTTTTCTTCAAGGGTCTCCAAGATCTTGTCATGTCCCACAGCTCACCATAAGTTTGCTGTCTCTGTGGGCTTTGTTCTCTCTCTAGGGACCTCTTGGAAGAGATACTACTGCTGACATTGAGGATTGACTCACATTTCCTGATGCTCCCCCCATCCCCACATAGAGACCCCTCAGTGCTCTCAGACCCGGCACAGGGACCCCTCTGCCGCCAGCCCCACCACAGCCAAGCCGGCTGCTTCAACCACACCATCCTCTCAGTTGCCTCCTCTCTGCTGCCGTTGCTATGTTCCGAGCTGACTTTGGGGCACCTCCCCCCCAGCCAAATAGACTTTGGCAGATTTCTTGGGGACCAGTGATGTCCCAACATGTTTGCTTTTCCAGGGCTGATGTTTGCAGGGGTTATTTGGAACCAGAATTGAAATCATCCCATGTCCTTGTGCAATTCCTTCAGCAGGCTCCCACAGATAAATAAAGCCCCCCACCCCTTCTTCTGTCTAGTTGTCCAAGCAGAGCACCTGGCTCAGTTCAGAAGCCTCCAGCCATCTGCCCACCTGCCAGGGACTCTCTGGGGCAGCCATGAAGTCCTTCGTTTTGCTCCTTTGCCTTGTTCAGCTCTGGGGCTGCCGCTCGGCCCCAGCTGGTCCAGGGCTGGGTTACAGGGACCCAGCTTGTGATGACCCGGAAACGGAGCAGGCAGCCCTGGCAGCTGTGAACTACATCAACCAGCACCTTCTTCGGGGATACAAGCACACCTTGAACCAAATCGACAAAGTCAGGGTGTGGACTCGGGTAAGTGAACTTGGTGTGGATGAGCTCAGAGAACCTAAGTGTAGAGCCCAAGCCGGTGCCTCAAAAGACCCGCATCTCCCAGCACAGACGGAACTGCAGTGGGGAAACAGTTCTCCCTGAGAGCAGAGGAAGGGGCGGGTGCAAGCGAGGGGGGAGACACTCAGTTCCGCAGTCATGGATCTTAAGGAGGGGTGTTTGGTGGGGAGCAGGCAATGAGGAGGAGGAGGCTCCTGTTGGCCAAGTTATCTTTGTCTGCAAACCACTTACCTCTCTTGGCTTCTGTCTTGGACAAAAACTGAGAGTGAATGAAACTGGTGTTTGACAAACGCCTACTGTGTGTCAGGGCCTTTTGCATAGCTCATCCCTTGACTCCTCTCTCCCATTCCAGTCCTGGCTGCTGGCGATACTGTACTGTCCTCATTTTACCCAAGAGGATGCCAAGATTCTGATGTGTTGTCCTTGTGTGCTATAGGTTGTGGTGAGCATTCAGGCTGGGATTTTCCTCCAGACCTGAGTTCCTTCCTCTATACAAGCTGCCTCCCAAAATGTGTTATTCACATTTCAGAGAGAAGTCTTGGCATGAACAGGATTCACTTCTCCACGTGTTACACAAGAAAATGATGTAGGCTGAAGCCAGTGACCATAAAGAGAAAGCCAGAAAAAACATTTTGGAAAGCAGTCGAGAAATTTGGAAGGGTGGGGAAAAAAGCCCTTGTCGACTATCTGTTTTGAAATTAGAATTGATATCTGATTAAGGATAATATTTCAGCAAACAGTTATCTCAAGCTTCCTTGGGCAAGAACTAGTACCAGAGGCTATGGGAGATCTTAGGTCGAGCCATTAAAATTGCCAACATTTGGCTGCTTTTGACGTACAAAAACGGCTATTTTATATGTTTCGACCCAATTCATAGGTGAGAAAGATGGTTTGTGTCCGCGAGGGATCTGCAGTCTAGCAGGGAGAGTAAGGTGAACATCAGGATGTCAGGACTGGCAAATGACACCTGATCTCATCAAGGGACAAAACATTTGAAACTAGGATTGTGGGAGTTTAAGAGTACTGCAGTCATACTGAAGTACTGTTGGTACCTTTACCAAGGAACCGCGATCAATTCAGCAGAACTCAACACGCAGCATGCACATGGGAGTGAAAGGGCCACGGATGGGAATCGCGAGGAGCTGAGATGCGCCCGGCTCCTGGTCACTGCAGCTTCGAGTGGTTTCTGGAAGTTACTCTGGACACAGCTGCAACACCAGAAAATGCGGGCTTCCTCCAGGGAAGTAGGCTGTGGGGGCTTCAGGCAGAACTGAAATGAGAGACACACCCAGGCAGGCTGAGATTTTCCAGGCTTTCTGGGTTTTCTAGGCTTTAAGGAAAGGACACATAAACAGGAGAACAGAGAAGAACAATTCCAAAGAGCTACGCGAGGGTCCCGAGGGCGTCTGCATTAGTGATAAAACGTTTCCTAGATGCAGAGTAGATTCGCTCTTCCCGCTCATCGCCAGCAGGGGGCAGTAGAGAGCAGCTTCTGTGCAGGCATCTACAAGCCGAAGGACAAAGCAGAAGTCGAGGACCGGAGCATCAAAAACACTTCAGGAAGGAAAAGACTGCGGGAGAAAGTAGGCGATGAGGGGGAAGGAAGAACGGATTAGAGGGAGAGGCAGAGAAGATAAAGAAAAGGCAACAAACTATCATCCTACACCACCCGACTTTACAGTTTGGTTGATTAAGGAAACCCAAAACTGACTTTTTCAAAGCACGGCTTGAAGACTGACATTTTTAAAATTAAAATTAGACATGTGTATCGACACTCGTTTCCAAGCTTCCAGAGGCTCCGTCCCTCGCCCAAGCCCACTGCCCTTCCTTCCTTCCTTGAAGCACCGTTTAGGACTTGGCCAGTCGACAGAGCAAGACGGGAAGAGCCGCGATCGGTGGCGGCCCTGGCCGCCCGCCGGGTCCGAGCTGGGCGGAGTCGACACTGCGGAAGGGGGCGGGGCGCTCCCCGCCGGCGCCGCTCACCCGCTCGTTCTCTCTGCACAGCCGCCCTCCGGAGAGGTGTATCGCCTGGAACTCGACACGCTGGAGACCGTCTGCCACGCCACGGACCCCACGCCGTTGGCCAACTGCTCCGTGAGGCAGCTGTACGAACACGTGAGTGCCCGCTTCCCCCGCGGGCAGCAGAGAGCAGACGGAGCGGGCGCCGGCCGCAGCTTCGCCTCCGGCCTCCCGGGCTGGCGGCGCCGCCTTCTCAAACTACGACTGCGCGCTGCCTTCCGAGCGTCGTTTTCCTCCCCGGGGCGGGGGGTTGGACACGGGGCTCTGCGCACGCGAGGCAAGCGCTCTACCACCGAGCCACATTCCCGGGCCTCAAAAAAAAATTAATGATAATAATATTTTTTTAAATTTTGAGACAGGAGCTCTCTAAATGGCCCAGGTCGGTCTCGAAGTCGGGATCCTCCGGGATCACAGGCAGGCACCACCACGCCTAGCCCTGGCGTTGATCTTCACTATAAACCTCCTGCGGTTCGCGGGCGAGGGTGACAGCCGTGCCGGGCCCCGAGGGACCCTCCCCGGTGCGCAGACACCGGACCCTCACGGTGGGTTTGTTTCTCCAGGCGGTGGAAGGAGACTGTGAAGCACACGTGCTAAAACAGGACAACCAGTTTTCCGTGCTGTTTGTGAAGTGCGATTCCACTCCAGGTACAGACGATCCGTTTTCTTCTTCCGTTTGCCCGTGTAGACGGAGTGGGGAGGGAATCCCAACAGTGTTGAGCCTCAGTAGCTCTAGTGACTGTCGGTGAGGAGAAGGAGAAGCCAGATTTCCCGGGTCCCGGGCCTTTAAAGCGGTCACCTCGGAGGTGACCACGGCCCTGGGTGGCAGGGACTCCGCGGGGCACCGCCGGGGTTCGGTTCCGAAGCAGGCGAAGTGCCGCGCCCAGCTCGGGTCCGCCGCGGCACGGCCGGGGCGCGCGGGGACTCAGGCGCGCGCTGTCCCCGCTCAGACTCGGCGGAGGACGTGCGCAAAGTGTGCCCCGCCTGCCCCCTGCTGGCGCCGCTGAACGACACCAAGGTGGTGCACGCCGCCGACGCCGCCCTGGCCGCCTTCAACGCGCAGAACAACGGCTCCTACTTCAAGCTGCTGGAGATCTCCCGCGCGCAGTTGGTGGTAAGGACGGAAAGCCTCGGGAGGCTTGGTGGCACGTGGGGGTGCTGGCTGGAAAGGGAGCACACGGGCCCCAGAGTATGACGGTGTCGCGAGGACCCCCGGCCCCAGCCTCCCCAGGGGACGCTGCAGCGGGCACAGCTCACACTGACAAATTTGACTCTCTGCGAAAGGAAGGGTCTAATTTCACCCCAGATGGCTTAGCATAATTGAATGTAATGTAATTGTAATATACGAGACACCTGGGAACCTGGATACCAGCCATGGCATACTTGGACATGCTTTAGTAGAGATGATGGCAATTCTTTTAACCAGAATATACGATTCCCAGAACATCCCCCAGCCCAGGATATACTAAATAACAGATAGTTTATTATTGTGAATGTCCGCAGGCTTCAAGTACAGTAATATAAGAAAGAAAGGACAAGCAATGTTGTCCACACTGTCACCTGATTTTTTGGGGGGTTGTGTGTGTGTGGGAGGTCATCGCTCCACTTTCCTACCCTGTCTTGGAGTAAGCCAAACCTCAGGTCTCAAAATGCAGTTCCAGCTGAGAGTGGTGGTGCACATCTGTAATCCCAGCACTTGGGAGGCTGAAGCAGGAGGATTGCCGTGAGTTTGTAGCCTGGGCTACATAGCACAAAACAGCCTGAAATACATAGTGAGACCCTGTCTCAAAAAACAAAACAAAGCACAAAAGAAAACAAAGTGCAGCCCCAGAATGAAGGCCAGGGGAGGCAGGGTCCTGCCCATGTCAGTGTAAGGTTGGCCTTCCGGTTTCCTGTTTCTGACTGAAAACTCTCGCCTCTGCCATGAACAATGAGCAACGAATACCTGCTCCCCTGTGGGGAAGATGTAACCCCTACTTCTGTCAGTCCAAGCACTTTAGAACACAATTTCTGAGGCTGCCAGGGTCAGCCGTGCATGGCTGTGTGCCCAGGGTCACAACGTGAGGTCTGTGCCAGTGGGCCTCCTGAAATTGTGCAGTGCCCTGACTCTTGATGCTTCCCTCCAGCCTCCCCACTCTGCCCTTCTCAAGTCAGGTCCTCTTGCCTCAAATGTGTTTTCCTCTTCTCTTATCAGCCTCTCCCAGCTTCTACCTATGTGGAGTTTGCGGTGGTTGCCACTGACTGTGTCGCTGCAAAGGTCACAGATCCAGCCGATTGCAAGCTGCGAGCAGAAAAGGTGAGTGGGTCGGGTGTGGTGCCACCTGGCAAAGCTGGCTGCAGAGCACGGAGTCCTTATGTAGTTTGTATCTCGAAGCTGTGAGAAGAAAATAGTGGTGCAAAATATCCACTTCCTCTGAGGCTGGGTCGTGGCAGACCTTCCTGTGGGGTCTTACCTCCCCCTTTAGTAACTAACGGTCACCAAGCTGTCTCGCCCTTGTGGGCACATGGAGTTAGGGGAAAGGTAGAGACTGCGTCCTAAAGAAGCCAAGTCGCGCCCAGGTGCTGGGTGTGTGAAGCATAGATTTCCTAGAAAGAGCTCGGATACAAAAACTTTCAAGTCCTTGGGCCAGTAATGTCCACCTGCAGAAATTTAGCCTAAGGAAATTATCAGAGATATTTGACAGAGGTAGATCTCCAACGATGATGCATCCTAGATTATAAAATGACCAAAAAGCCAAAGACACCAGTGTCGGAGAGAAGGACAGCATTGAATGACCTATGGCACATCGGTAGGTAGAAAATTATGCAAGATAATGAAGGGTAGGAGAAAATGTGATTATGTTAAAGTGAGTGAGAAACATGACATCCAATGATACGGTAGCAGATTATATTTAATAATTTTTTAAAATAAAGATATGCATCAGTTTTAGCAGTAGATCTCCAGGGTCACCATCGTGTCGGGGACTCTGGGTGATCTTGCTCACGTGGGTTGTACTTCTGTATTTCCTACGTGTACATAGACTTGTATGTTATATATATTTTTATAAGCAGAAACTGTAAATTTTAAGGTTTTTTTTTAAGAAGGATTAAAAATGTGTATTTCTCTGCCTTGGTGTATGGTTGTATCAGCGAAACCAGGAGAGAAATTCATTCTTTAAAATCCATTAAAATAACTTCTGTCTTTTGGCGGCAGCAATACGGCTTCTGTACGGCCACGCTCAGTGAGAAGCTTGGTGGCGAAGAGGTCGCAGTGACCTGCACGGTGTTCCAAACCCAGGTAACAACGTCTGGGAGACTCCCGTTTGCACCCGTGGGATGCAGTGACCCCTTACGTCACCTGGAGGCGTTTGCCGAACTACCCTCTGAACCTTATATTACAATGTAACAAGGGAATGTGGTGTCGGCAGCACACAGCAGTGTATTTCGGGATGTCTCCCTCCCGTGCACTGGTGGCTGCAGGGCAGAACAGTCCTAGTGTGTGCTTGACAAGGCCACCTTTGGTTCCTGGGAGCTGGGAGCGGTTCTGCGAGCTACCGTAAGAGGTGGGCAGAGCTGCCCAGCAGGGCGGATGACAGAGTGAAAGTTCGCTGTACACGGGATGCTTTTTGCTATAGGTGAGAACACATGTCAGTAAGTCCACCATCGCCAGGCTAGTCTCTGTGACACTTAGGCCCCCACAGACCGGATACCCTTCCCCCGTGACTCTGATGACAATCCTTTGTACCTAGTAGTTCTTTTTGGCCGGATTCCTGGCAAATGATTCATAGAAATCATTACTGTGGGGAAATTGGGCGGGGCACTGCCCAGACCCGGGGGCGGCTCTGTCTGGGAGGAGGAAGCAAGCTGACCAGGGAAATGCTTTCCTCTCTAGCCTGTGGTCCAGCAGCCCCAGCCGGACGCCGCCAACCCGGCAAGCCCCATCCCTGCGCTGGACCGAGCTGCGCCAGAGCCCCCTCCAGCCGGCCCGCCCGCGGCTGCCTTGGTGGTGGGACCCGTGGCGGTGGCAGTTCCCCCGAGACCCCCAGCGCACCGGGCACATTATGACCTGCGGCACACCTTCGCAGGTGCGGCCTCAGGGGAGTCAGCCTCGGGCGAAGCGTTTAACCCGGGGAAGCCACCTAAAGTGACACAGCCCGGCGTCGCTGGTGCTGCTGGCCCGGTGCCCCCGCCCTGCCCGGGGAGGATCAGATACTTCAAGATCTAGCCTAGACACAGCAGAGATGAGAGGGCTGGGCACAGAGAACATGACGCTAGTTTGTCCACGTCTGGGCGTGGGTGGGGATCTTTGCTGTAAAAGCAAGTCTGACATGTCTAGAATAATAGCAAGTCTCGAATCTCTACTTCTCTTCATTCCTTGGAGGATAGAAGCAGGGAGGGTGATGCTTACGTTTGACAGAAGACATAAGGCCGGCAGCTTCACTGTCAATGTTTCGCTGATAAACTCCTGCCCTGGTGTTCTCTGCCTTCTCGCTGACCTCATACACACAGTTGGACTGTGACTCTAAATGGTGCTCTTGCCAAGCTTGTACCTGCCTGTTAATAAAGTGCCTGAAGGGCCTTCCTTAATAAAGAAGGCTCTGAACTGAAACACAATCGTGATTATTGCTTACTTCATCCAGGTCTGCTTGTTTGTGTGTGGTCTTTCATCCCAACCACCGTGTCACCCACCAAATCTCTGTGGAAATAGAAACAAGTGGGCAAAAATCTGCTGCGTTGCTGTATACAGAGAAAAGCGAGACTAGGGTCTGCTCGCAACCCACAGTCTGTGACCATTTCTTTTTGAGAAAGCGATTCTTTTTATTCGTAAGTGGCAGAAAATATTGCCAAAGGAGGGCGATGGGCCTGAACTGCATATAACAAGTCAACCACTGCTTTTCCCCAATACTTGGATTAGGAAGGGTTGGTAATTAACACAGAAATTCCACACTAACTATATTTAGAGTGTACTGTATGCATTTTATTTTGTGGTGCGGGGTTGGTCTTTCTAGTCAATCTATTCCGAGGATCTGAGTTAAAGTTCTGGTGTATGGTACAATTAGAGAAGGGTACCCGAGAAGGTGGGTCCAGTGGACATTTGTAGACGCTATCTAAGTGCTCAGATAGCATGAGGGAATAAATAGTCCCCGTCATGGTGTCCTGGCAATGTCCATCTTCGTCTATCAGCATAGGTCATTCTAATCCAACTCTGCGAGGGACCCTTCTGGATAGAATTTGGAAGGCTGAGGCAGGCAGCCAGGTGAGTGGTTTTGCCAGCATTCCAGAACCAGAAGGAATGGCCAGGAAGGCAGGAGAACCACTGGGTGTCAGAGCAGCCCGAGAAGGTGAAGGTCTGGGCCGCTTGCCAAATACTGCAGAAGGAGCAATGAGGATGAGGACGGACTCGGAGGCCACGGAGACCGCCGGCAGGTGCACCCGCGCTGGAGGGGAACCCAGTCACTGAGGCTCAGACAGTGGATGTGACAATATGAGGGTAGGTGCATTCCCGTCTTTCAAGCAGATAGATGGCAAAGGGCAGGAGAGAGGAGATATAAGAGGAAGTGATAACTTTTGAACATATTCAGGGCCAAAGGTAGGAAGAAATGAAAGAAGGGAGAGAAAGGAGTCGATGAGCAGATGCTAAGGAGACTTTTAGTGGAGATTCTAGTCCTTCCTCAACGATCCTAGATAGGTTCTTTTCACCCAGCACTGTGAGAGACGGATCCACTTTCCGTGCTTGCTACACAGCTGTGGCTGCGAGGGAGCACGTGGGGTGTTAAGCGTGTTTCTCAAAGCGGGAGCAGACACACCACCCAAACTAGCTTCAGTGAAAAGGGGAGAGCTGTTTAGTGCCTTGTGTACTGACAAGCTAAGTGCACGAGTCATACCTAAAGTTCAGATAGATCCAGGAATTTCGAAAATAACATCAGGGCTCAGCGACATCTGCTTGTCTTCATTCCTGCTGGGATGGCCACACAGCCTCATGCCTACGTCTGCATTAAGGCCCACGTCTGAAGGAAGAGAGGCAGCCAAAGAGGAGCATTCTGTCTATCTATCTATCTGTTTGGTGAGGTCACATAAGGCTTCTGAGGAGTCACTTTTGGGCTGTGTGAGAGTTTTCCTCTACGAGTTGTGTTCTCTGCCAATATGGGTCATGGTCCTATTTGACAATATGGATTTTCCCCTCTTTAGTAACCCTTCTTTTATAGAATGTACACTGGTTGACACTGGTCCTCTGGGGCCCAGCCTCCTGCTCCTGCTTGGGAGATGGGTGCAGAGAGCTTTTAGAGGGTTCTGTCATGCCCTGGGTCCTGGCTGACCTTGAAACACGAGGGTCAAAATATTGGCTGTTCTCTTACCCCAAGGATGTCTGTCTTCTCCAAGCCTTAGTTATTGAACTCCCAGAAAATTAGTTACGCCAGTCTTGAAATGTGGCCATTAGGTCTTAATCTTAAGTATTATAATCTTTTTGGATACTGGGACACTTTAATATATAAAGTAAGTTACAGTTTACACATACTGTTTAGGTTGTTTGTTGTAAGTCATTTTGTGGTGGGAAAAATAACAGGAGTCAGATATGCCTAGTTTGTGTCTCCCTGTACTGAAGAATGGATTTTGAGGACAAAGGGGGTTAAGAGTAGGAAAGTTTTGTTGACAACTCCCGAGAGACTGGAGGGATTCCACAAGTGGGTCGCTGCAGAGCTTCTTTGTCCAAGGATATTTTATATAGCAAAATCACAACATGAGTACAATGTGGGAGCTACGGGTCAAACTACAGTCAACTCACAGGATGATAAATATAGTGGCCAGCAAGTCTTGTCCCTGAGAGTCGTGGGTCCAGGGTCATGCCCTTTCCTGGGGATTGGTCCTTTCTGCTGCCTTGGGAGATGGGTACTCCTGGAACCGTGCTTTACCCAGGGCGGCCGCATCAGCCTGCTGAGCAACCTAGGCATGGCTAATCCAAACTGAGGCCGGCTGTGGTGTGAAACTGTCGCATTCACAATTTTTTATATTAATCACATATTGAAATAGTATTTTGGATAGACTAGGTTAAAGAAAATATTGTTGAAATTAGCTCTGCTTCTTTTAACTTTTAAATGCAGTCGCTAGAAAATTTAGAATATGTGATTGACATTGTGTATCTATCAACTGGAGGGTGCTGAGTTTGACAATCACCCTCAACCAGAGCCAGACTTCCAACTCAAGTCGATCTGTCTCCAAACCTTGTTCTTCACTCCTCTGCTGAAGCCATGCTTCTGTGCTGGTACAAAAATTATCCCCACACGTGATAAGAACCAGCAGTTGTGTCCCTGGGCTTCTGGGGAAAGAGGAGATGTGTGCACTTCTTTTTACAAGTAGGTGTACAGTGCTAGGAGAATGGCTAAGGGAACAGTAGGATTGAGTCCATCATATCTCAGGCCTCTCCGTGCAATTGGCAGGGTGGAATTTAAATCCAGAGCTTTCTGACTCTGAAGTTTGGCCTCTTCCCCCTGCAGCCGCTTCCGGGGCTCCCATACTCTACTCCCCAGGAGGAGGCTGGGCTTGGGTGAAGATTAGACTGAAACCCAGTCCCCGGGTGGTGCTGAACAAGAACCATCTTAACAGATCTGAGGAGTGGTATGTCTTGGAAATGGGATGATTGCAGGTGCAGAGAGAGGCAAGAACACCTTCACTTTAAAGTTGAAAGGGCTCTTAGTGATTGTGTGGCTCTAAACCCTACTTCACAGTGAGGAAACTGGACCCCCGAAGGTTATGCTGCTTGTCCTGGCTCACACAGGTAGGAAGTCAAAGTCTACTGTACCATCTGGCCAACACTCAGTCCCTTTTAACCTGTTTCTTTGCGTCCTGTCATTCTCTGGTGGCCTTTGCCTCTGTGGATCTGCTACATGTCCTCAGACTCCAGGCCACCTGCAGGGAGAAGTTTAGTGAATGTTGCTTCGCTTGCTGGCTGGAGCTAAATCTCTGTAGTGCCCCAGAATTTGAGTATCTAGTTTTCATACTGCAAAAAGAAAAACTAAAGCACATTTAAATTTAAAAGGGCTTATTGGAGCATTCAGCAAATCATGAGCTGGGCTGCACTAGACCACAAAGGGCAAACACTTCTCCAAGAGTGGCGAGAGGAGAAACTTCTATGAAGTACGCACAGAAGCAAGACAAAGCAACGGTTGAGACTGGTTAGAGTGGAAAGTTCCCGGCTGGAGGCAAGTTGGTAGTTTCTGCTCGATGCAGTTTCTATTTCTTATGCACTGTTTTCTTTGAGCTCTGACTTATTCCAGTAGGGATTTAAAGAGCCACAGCCTGCCCAGGCTAATGGCCTCCCAATTTGAAGTTTTTGGAACTATTCCTGTTTCTGGTTTCCATGTTCCTCATCGTGTTCCCACTTGAAAGCAATGCCGGCAGCCCACCTGGAAAGAACTGAGATCGTTAGGTTTAGGGATGTAAATCAATCCTCAAAAAGTATTTATTTGGGCTGGGAATTTAGCTCAGCGGTTAGAGTGCTTGCCTTGCAAGCACAAGGCCCTGAGTTCGATCCCCTGCACCAAAAAAGAAAGAAAAAAAAAGTATTTATTTGCTTCCAGAAATTACTTAGGGCTGTATCTTATGAATCCTGTTATTCATACTGGTCCATTTTGTGCTGCTATAACAGAACATCTGCAATTAGGAAAGCACAGAGATTTATTTTTCACTGTTCTGGAGGCTGAGAAGTCCAAGGCCGAGGGGTTGCATCTGGCCGGGGGTGGGGGATGTGTGTGGCTTCCTTCTTGCTGTCATCCAATGGCAGAGACTAGAGGGAGCACGAGAGAGCCAGCGTGGACTGAACTCACCTTTAAAACAGATCTGGCCTCGTGACGGTGACCCTAATCCACTGGTGCAGGCGTAGCCCTCAGGACCCAATCATCTCTTCTGGGTCCCACCTCCACACTGGTGCACTGGGGACTAAGTTTCCAACACACGAGCTGGGAATATATTCAAACAGTCTCAGCGACCCTTGATTCCTAAGAGTATAATTCAGTCTTGGCAGTGTGGGGTTGCTCAGGGTTTGTTGAATTACCGGTAGCCATCGTGATTACCTTCCTGGGCCCCAAACAGAAGCTGGAAAAAAAGGCAAGAGTCCCAACCAGCCCACCTGACCATCATATTTCTCTTAACAGTGGTGTGTGGTTTTAGGCTCATTAGCTTTTTTCCCCCTTAAAACTGTCTTTGGCTTCAGATACCCTAAATGAGGCTGAATACCCAGCCAGATCCCTGAAGTGCATTGTGAATGTCACTCAGGGGAAGCTGCCTTCCTGATCTAACAAAGGTGGTGAACACAGGAGCTGGGCTGGGAAGTCTGAGCTCACCGAGGCCTGCTGGGATCTGTCACCTCAAGCTCCTGGCCGAGATAGCTGTGAGCGTGGATGAGGAGCCAGCAGCAGGGAGGGAGGGAAGAGGGTGATAGTCTCCCCACGTTTTGTCTTAGACAGAGACTGGACACAAGCCAGAATCCAACCAGAACCTTCTAAGAGACCTGATTAAATGTTTGCTATGATTTCCTAGGAAAAAGGTTAGGAAATTTAAATTTGTTTAACACGCACACAGGAGCATGGACTGTTCAGGAGTCTAAAGTACAACACCGGCAAGGGAAATGTGTGTTTAGAAATCACAGTGCTCAGTTAGGACGTAGTGCTTTAAATCCTGGCCAGCCACTTTGGTTGCAGTTATAAAAACTGCTCATCTGCCTTACAGAGCCCCACAGCACAGCCCATTCCCGCAGCTCCACATATTGACTTCCTGTGGCCCTGTTCCCACAGAATGGGTCTCCTCCGGTCCCTGGTACTCTGCGCCCTGGTCCAGGCCACTTGCTGGGGGGCTGAGTCCCCACCCAAGCATGCTCTCAGGTCCTCGCCTCTGCTGTCCCGGGGCTGCAACGACTCAGATGTGCTGGCAGTCTCCGGCCTGGCCTTGCAGAGCATCAACAGAGACCAAAAGGATGGCTATGTGCTGGGGCTCAACCGAGTGCACCAGGTCTGGGAACACAGACAGGTGAGTGGCGGTTCCCCCCTGGGATGGGGCTTGGGACAGGCTGAGGGAACCCAGAGAGACTTGTTGGGCAGGTGCTCTCCAAATGGGAAACCCTGCTGCGAACACGCTGCCCTTCTCTGCTAGGTGTGCCGCAATGCTCTTGTTGCTACTGGGAGCAGATCCTACTGGGACACCCATCCGAGGCTCAGCAGTTTATAAGGCATCTTCACCCGCATTGTATTCTTCGGTTTTTGTATGAAGCAGAGATGGTTTGGTTCCATCTGCACGGGTTTCTGTGTCAAGTGGAAGGCGGTGTGTTTCTCCATCCTTCCCACAGGATGGCCAGGGGTCTCTCTTCTACCTCACACTGGATGTGCTGGAGACCAGCTGCCATGTACTTAGCCGGAAGGAGTCCAAGGACTGCGGCGGGAGGGTGCTTCACGAATCAGTAAGTGCTTGTTGTCAGGCGCTCTCCGCAGAGAAACGCGCTAGGAAACTAAGAAGGTCGCTCAATGCCTGCCATCTTTTAAATGTCCCTCTTTCTAATTTCCTGGGTGGGGTGCCCACTGTAGGTAAAACCAAATTTAAGCAGAAAGGTTTCTGAGAGTTCTCACTGGCGTAATGCTGACCAAAACTGAAAAGTTGCCCCCAAATTATTTTCTGCCTCCGACTCTCACCTGTAATCTCTGAACCAGTCTTTAAATTGTAAGAAAAATACCCAAAATAAAGATTCTGGGTGTGGAATTAAGGAAGACAGCCGAAGCAAGGGAGGGAGAGCTTTCAAAATAAAGATTCTGGGTGTGGAATTAAGGAAGACAGCTGAAGCAAGGGAGGGAGAGCTTTCAAAATAAAGATTCTGGGTGTGGAATTAAGGAAGACAGCTGAAGCAAGGGAGGGAGAGCTTTCAAAATTTGTTTTATTTTGCTTTGCTTTGCTTTAATGAACACTAATATGAGGTTTAGGCTAAAAAAAAAAGTGATGCCTTATAGTATGGGGGCTCTCAGGGCTGCCTGGGAAGGGTTTCCCACAATTATAGAGCCTAAATGGTCTCAGAATTGATCTTCTTGAAGAAGACTATTGAAGAGACTTGAAAATAAGTCACTTTTCTTTTGATTTCCTGGGAGTATTTCCATTAACTGATATGAATTATAGGGCTGGGGATTTAGCTCAGCGGTTAGTGTGCTTGCCTTGCAAACACAAGGCCCTGAGTTCAATCCCCAGCACCAAAAAACCCCCCCAAAACAAAAAACAAACAAACAGCCTCCCAAAAAGATATAAATGATACATCACGAGTGCAGGATAGCGACATAGGTGTTTAGATGTATGCTTGGTGATCGAGATGTCTTTCTAATCATTTAACCAAGTTAGTCAACAGTACCTAATTTTTGAAAAGCAAAGCCTACTCGCTCTCTTGTTCGTTACGGTTGTTATGGTGACTCTAACACCAACTCTAACACTCTAGCAGCTTGTTTCTCCCTCTTGTAGAGTTCAAAACAGACATTTTTGATTGGGAGGGCTTTTTACTCCAGGAATGATTTAAAGACCTGGGCGCTTCCCATGCTGTGGCTCAGACTTTGCCACATTCCACTCACGGTTCCCATGGTCACCTTGCTCACTCGCATCAAGCTATGAAAGAGAAAGAGCATGGAGAATAGAAAGTGTGCCAGACCGGAAATGGTTACTCATCACTTCCTGTATCCACGTTTCTGTGGTTAGAAATCAGTCATCCACTCACAACTGTGAGGGAGACCGGGTAGTGTAGCTGGCTGTGCCTTAGGGAAAGTGTAAACAGTTTGGTCAGCTGCAGTTCTTCCCACCCCAAACTACAGAATTTGATTTTATGTTTCTCATTACTTTAAAATGAAATCTGCAACCTCTACTTTGCGGTGAGGGGCATTTTCTTTTCTTTTTTTTTTAAATTTTATTTTAATGGTACATTTTAGATGTATGTAGTGATAACATTCATCATAGGGGATTTGTACCTGTACACGACGTATCTTGTTGGTTCCTTTTTTCCCATTCCCCTCCCCTCACCCCCTCCTCCCTCCCTGTTTACAAAAACTTTGTTTCCATTTTTTCCTTCCATTTCTTATTTCTCTCGTGGTGAGGGGCATTTTAAAACCTCATGTTTCCATCCACCGTGTCATAAAATATATTTATCGATTACAGGTTTATGGCCAATGCAAAGCAATGTTTTACTTTAACAAGCTGAAAAGAGTTCTCTATTTACCTGCTTATAACTGTACTCTTCGTCCAGGTAAGAGATTGTGATGATTTTAATTTTAATAAAAGATGAAGAAAAGGTTTTTAAGCAGGGCTCTGCCAAGAGGGTGTAAGGTTTCTCATATCCTTACCTTTTATTTATTCTGATACCAATTGCTTAAATACTTCCCATACTTGCCTCCCTACTAAAATTCAACGTGCACTCACCTCAGTCACCCTCATACTTCTACATTTATGTCCTGCACCAAGCCCTCCATTTTCAGGCCTACATAAATGGCACAATCTCTACAGTTAGTTCCCAGGTGTCTTTCTGGCTGTCCTGATATTCTATCCGACTGGGTGCCTATTATCTGAGCACACATTGTGCTTCCTGAACTCGGCATCTTACTTACGCCTCGCCCTCCACTGATCATGACCTCTGCCCTCGGAACTCATGTCCCTTCTTTAAGGAATGCTGCTGAAATTGCTTCTTCCACAGCGTTGTGTATTCAAGAAGCAAATGATTTTCTCCTGGTATGCATTCCTGTAAACTTCGGCTGAATGCGTGGAGCACAGACCACACACTGCCTCGATGTACAATCACATCTTCGGTCACGTAGGATATTTTATCCCTCTTTCTCTCTGCCACACACTCACTAGATCTACCAAGCTCAAGGAGTTGATATTGTGGAGTAAACAGACAAAGAATAAGGTTGAAATTAATGACATTTGAAATATACGCATGCATCCTTTCTGGATCCTCCTGTTAACAAAGGAAATACTTGGATCGCAAATATGCATAGCATGTGCAAATAGGATATGGCTGCTTATCGAACTACTATGTAGGTGTCACTCCCCTCGGGGGTCTTGTTTAGGGAGAGATTCTGATTCTGTAGTCTGGGCAGGGCCAGAGATCCTGCATTTCAGACACGCTCCAGGTGACAACAAGGCTGCTTGTTCCTACGAGTAACAAGGCAACAGAACAAACATTGTACAAGCCACAGCTTAAGGTTTCTGGTGTGAACACAAGACTTACCTAAAATAAATCAGTGAACAACAGCTAGTAAGTAGTCTCAGCACTTTCACACAAGTCATAGCTATCAGATTTAGAAGGGCCAGGGAACGACGTGTGTTGGTGAAGGAGTGACAAACCTTGTATATTACTCCTCCATAATCTCCCTCGGTCCCCAGATAGACAACTAATCAAAGCAGTGTGTTTTCCCTGAAAAAAAAAGCTTCAAGGAAAATTCCCTAGCCCGACTTTCACACTGGATTTCCCAACCCCCCCAAACAGAAATTGTGGTTATACTATTCGTGTGCTCATTCTATCGCATCACACAGTGATTTGACCAATTTTGTTTGCAGTTCACTTACATTTTCTATTCAAAGGGGGCATCCATCTGCCTTCTGTTGCATCATTTGCTTATCCTATAAGCACTTACTAAACACACATTTTGTGTTAGATATTATGCTAGGTGTTCAGGACTAAAAGACGAATAAGACATGGCAATAACAAAATCCTAACCTTTTAAAGGTGCTCAGTTTATTTTATGAGGTAATGAAAAGACATTGAGCTAGTTCAAGGGGATATATTATGTCAGCATGCCATATTACGGATTTTTGAATAAAATTCCTAAGGTAAATGAATTTGTGTGAGGTGAAAGCCATCATGCTTTGATTTCTTTTTAAATTATGCAGATAGCACTGCTCATTATAGAAAACACTGCCATAGCTAACTTCTTTTTCAGAAAATATTTTTCTCAGTCTGTCCTTGCCAATGCTGAGTTATTTTCTTTTTAATTAAATTTTTGCCTCTGTTGTAGTCATAGGATTTGTGACTATTTATAGGATTGAAAATCAGTAATATTTTTAAACCGCTGTCATTGGCATCAACAGTTTCCAGAAGAAAGATTTATATGATGTGCCCTGACTGCCCCGTCCCCACTGACTTGTCTTACCCCGGCGTTATGGAAGCTGCCACTGAGTCTCTTGCAAAGTACAACAGTCAAAGTGCCTGGGAGCAGTACTTTCTTGTCAAAGTCACCAGGGCTTCTGGCCAGGTAAGGCTACTGCAGGGGTCCGTTATGCAGACAATGTGTCTCACAACTGCTGTTGTGGATTCTGAAGCTGGGAGCCAGAACCTTTCTCTTCATGCCCTGCGCTGGTGTACCTGAGGCAGGCACATGCAGTCGTCTTCCAGTTTCTCTTGTTTGTGGAATTTTACGAGAGTTGTGTGAGTCCATTTGACTTATCTTAAGGCAAGAAAGAAATAGATTCATAATCTCCTTGGAAGAATCTACATATGTGCACTCTTGGCTGTTACGTGCTCGTGTCTGGCTAATGAGGGCCGATTAGCACAACAGTTTTGGCTCTGGGTCGAGGCCTGGCCTAGAGGATGAGTTGTGTGGTCTAGGGGAAGTAGAAACTCATTTGTATTTGAGTTATGTTGATCGTATGAAAATAATGTAAAAGACAAATCTATATGTGGAAAAATGAACTCACTGAGGGAAAATTTGGGGGCCCATTCAAATCCGAAGGAAACGAGAAATGTGTGGTGATTGTATTTTCTAAACAATAAAATGACAGTACGTGGTTCACGCACGTGAGGACTGGTAGGGACGATGGATGTGTGTGGGCCTCTGGGGATGTATCATTTCTATAAAGAAACGCTACTAAGCCTGTGACTGTTCCCCACATAGGAAGGTTTCACGTGAATGTCTCACTCTTGTCTCGGAACAGTGGGTGAGTGGCCCTGCTTACTTTGTGGAGTATTTAATTGGAGAGTCACCATGTACCAAATCCCAGGCCAGCGGCTGCTCAATCCAATCCTCCGACTCTGTGGTGAGTATTTCTGAATGTCTTACTTTAAGAAATGTGTTCACAGATTATCTCTGTTTGTTGAGCACAAATTATACAAGGTATGTTAGAAATACACAGTGAGTGTTTAAACTTTTTTTAAAGACACTTTGCCACGAGTCCCCACCCCCTTAAATACTTCCCCTTGCTTCAAACACACATGCCATCATTCTTGCCACTTTTCTGGAAGTCCCCTTTCATGAATGTTTTTTACGAGGTATGATAAAAAAAAATATGATGCATGTTGTTCACCCAACAAAAAGGCAAGCTGGTAAAAACATCAGTGTGTTCTCATCCACCTTTTTTCACTGGATCTGGCACCGCGCAACTTGTAGCTCTTCCTTATAGGCAAAATGATCATGAAAAGTTATTTTGAATTTGAATTTGAATTTTGATTTTGAATCAATTCAGGACAGCAGAAGATCCACGACAGCACAAGACATTCAAGAAAGACTTCTAGAACTGCTTCAGAAAGCAGAAAGGAGGATGGGATGAGTGTGTCTGAAGTGAGGGAGAGTACTTTGAGGGGGTTTAATGGTCTCTTGGTATAGGGGTGTGAAAAAACATTCACATTTACTTGAAAAACTACAATGATTAAATTAGCCCATCATACTAACCAATGAGTGGTAACGTTAAACTTCAACGTTGACTGTAACAATCACTTTTTATGTTTATTTCTTATTATTAACATATATTAAGAGTATACATTAGTGAGTCACCGTGATTTTTCCATGTGTGCACTGTGTGCTTCGATCATGTCCACCCACCCTTCTTCTACCTTTGGCCCAATCCTCGTGTCTTTTTGTATCTGGCTTTCCACATTTAGTGTATTTTCCAGGTTTCTACATCCACATATGGCCAAATAACATTTCACTGTATGGATATTGTTTATTGTTTCTCCAGTCATCAGGTGATGGATATTTTGGTTATTTCCTGCCATTAACAAGTGTCCAAGTTGTTGTGTGAACATCTGTTTTCATTTCTCTGGGGTATATATGTTGAAATGTGACTGCTGAGTCCTATGAGAACTCTGTGTTTAACCCTTTGACTAACTCCTATACTGTTTTCCAAAATGACAGTACCAGTTGCACGGTCCTATTACCAGTGTTTGAGGGCTTCAGTTTATATCTTCTTTAGGAAATGTCTGTGCAAATCCTTTATCCACTTAAAAATTAGGTCACTCATCATTCTTTGAGATAAAGTCTTGCTATGTAGTACAGGATGGCTTGGAACTTATTATATAGCCCAGGTTGGCCTTGAATTTGTGACATCCACCTCGGCTTCCCAGGTGCTAGGATTACAGGTTGTGCCGCCACATCCAGCTGGGTTACTTATCTTTGAATTGTTGAATTCTATGAGTTCTTTACATATTGTGAATGAAATAACCTTATTGGGCATAAGATTTTCAAGTGTTGTCTTTCATTCTCTTATTTATTCACTTTCTTGATGATATTCTTTGAAGTACCAAAGTGCTAAATTTTAGTGATGTCCTGTTTATATATTTTTCCTCTTTGAATGCTCTTCTGGTGTCACATGTAAGAAACCATTGCCTAATTGAAGGTCTAAGATTTATGTCTATGAAAATGCAAGGGATCCAGAGAACCCAACACACTCTTGGACAAAATAAACCAAATAGGACCCACAGTTCCCAATCTCAAGACTCACTCCAAGGCTACTAGTCTATTATGGTTTAAATCTAAAATGTCCCCTGAAAGTCTGGTATATTCCATGGTGGGGCTTTCAGAAGGCGACTGGGTCATGAGGGCTGCTGTACTTGTTAGTGGACTGAGCCACTAGGGGGTTCATAGTTGAATGTGCTGTTCGAAGGTGGGGCCTGGTTGGAGGCGGTGTGTCACTGGTGATGTACCATCGGAGGCTTTTCTCACTCCCTGGATCTTCCTTTCTTCTTCGGCTCCCCGAAGGCTGTGAGACCAGCAACTTCCCTCCCCCTGCCTTGGAGCCAACCAGCCGTGGACAGAATCCTCTGAAAGCTGTGAGCTGGAACAAACCTTTCCTCCTTTAAGTTGCAAGTGTCAAGTATTTTGTCCCCATGATAGGATAGTAACTAATGCAATATCCATGACAGTGTAGTACTGGTATAAGGATAGATATACGTATAGGTCAATGGAATCAAATTGATACATCCTTACATGTAGGCCTATGAGTCATTTGGGTCTCATTTTTGTGTATGGTGTGAGGTAGGACTCATCTTCATTCTTTTGCATATGGGCAGTTGTCTCACCACTATTTATTGAAAAGACCATTGTTTCCCCTATTTAATTATCTTGGCACACTTCTTAAAGATCAATTGATTATAAATGTAAGGTTTTATTTCTTTACTCTCAGTTTTATTCCGTCTATTTTCATACCTAACATTATACCAATACTGTACTATCTTGAATACTGTTGCTTTGTAGTGAGTTTTTGAGACTGGAAGTGTGAATTCTCTCATTTTGCTTTTCTTATTAAAGATTATTGGGTATATGCTTGATCTCTTCCACTCTTCCATTTTCATAATGATTTTAGCATGTACTTGTCAATTTCTATTTTAAAAAGGCAGATAGAAATTTGATGTCTTTGATTGCACTGAATCTGTAGACCAATGTGGAAGTACTATCATCTTAACAGCACCAAGCCTTAATATCCATGAACATATGATGTCTTTACATTAATTTAGGACTCACTTAATTTCCTTCAATAAGTTTTGTGGGTTTCCTTTTTCTTTTTCTTTCTTCCTTTCTTTCTTTCTTTCTTTCTTTCTTTCTTTCTTTCTTTCTTTCTTTCTTTCTTTCTTTCTTTCTTTTTTGAGGCTTTTCCATGTATAGTAGTGCCCCTTTATCTGTGGGGGATACAGTCCATGAGCCCCCCACAGACGCTTGAACCATGGATACTATTGAACTTTGTCTATATAAACCATTTTTCCCATACATAGATACTCATGACAAAGTTTCATGTACAAATTAGGCACAGTAATATTAACAAAAGCTAGTAATAAAATAGGATGATTATAATAATATACTATGATAAATGTTATGTGAATGTGGCCTCTCACTCTCAAAATATCTTACTCTATTGTATTCACCCTTTGCCTTCTTGTCTGATGTCAGGCGATAAAATGTATATTTGATGAAACGAAGTAAGGTGAATGATGTAGGCACTGTGACATAGCATTAGGACACTAACAACCTTCTTACTTGAACATAAGCACTGCAATGCATGAGAGTCGATCTGATAGTAAAGCTGGCAACTCTCTGACTAACAGGTGGGTAAGGTATACCGTGTGGATATGCTGGGCAAAGGACAGTTCACATCCCAGGAAGGATGGAGTAGATGCAAGATCTTCTCATGATAGTCACAATGACACATGATTTAAAATTTATGAAATGTTTTCTTTTGGAATTTCCCACTTAATATTTTTGCACCTCTCTTGACCACAGGTAACTGAAATTGTGAAAAACGAAACCATGACTAAGGGAGATTACTGTATATAAACCTTTGCTTATTTTAGTAAATTTTTTCCTTGAAAATTTTATTTTCACCCATACTAATATATTGGGATTGTCTTCTTAATTTTATTTTCAAATAGTTCATTGCAAGTGAATAGAACATAGAACTGGTTCTTTTATGTTAATGTTATATCCTGTAATGATAAACTTATTTATTAATTCTAACAGTTTTCTAATGATTTTTGTATATAAGATCATGTTATCTGCAGATAGAGACAGTTTTTACTTCTTTCTTGCCAATACGGATACCACATACATCTCTATGGGTTCACCTGCTAAGATGCCTAGATTCTCTCGTTGCCAACAGCAGGCAAGCCAATGAATTTCAGTAGCGCAGCAAATTCAGGATGGGTGTGACCAGGCCGTCCATGGTCCAAGCACCTGCCATCTCTCCAGAAGGTTTCCTGAGTGACTTGCTGATGAAGAGCAGAAAGGAAAGGCATTGGGACTTCATACTTCATTGGATTTTGCCAACTTCAGAATTTCTAGTCTTCATTTCTAGTCTTCTCTTGGAGATGGATGATAGAGTAATGTGCAGACAATCCACTTAGACATATTCTAGTAAATCTTACGTGGATACTTAAGAGCTTTTCTTTAGAAATTGGGGGAACACTTTATCATATTGATTTACATTGGAAATGTGTATACTCTACGTAATGCTCTAAATCTCCTCTTCTAGGAATTTACTCTAAGGATATAGTTACAGGTATGTGAAAAGATATAGGTTTAATGTTTAAACAAAAGATAGAGTCAATCTAATTGTCTGACAAAAGAGAGCTTGTTAAATAATACAGAGGAATACTAGGTAGCCATTATGAAGATGATTAGAGAATACTACCCAGTACCATAAAATGATTTTCACAATATATGGTTCAGTGACGAAATAGGTTAAAGTAATATATACAACATAATTCTATTTTGCAAGAGAAAAAAAATATATACATAGGAAGAATTGGAAGAAATCAAATCATATAGGTAACATATTTTCCATGCAATTACAAGTCTTATTTTCCTTTTGCTCACCTATCTTTATTTTTCCAAATGACTGTGCTTTATATTCGTGATAAGAAAACAAAGTTATTTTGAAGTAAAAAGAAGTTGAGGGAACCAAGAGTGGTTTTGTCTGAGATGTAAAAATCTTAGGTAGAACATACATCAGGGGCTGCTAGAGTATATTAAAAAACCCAGAAAACAAAAACAAAAAAAAACAACAACAAAAAAAAAATTTAAAAAAAGGGGGCTGGGGATTTAGCTCAGTGATTAGAGTGCTTGCCTTGCAAGCACAAGGGCCTGAGTTCGATCCCCGGCACCGCAAAAAAAAAAAAAAAAAAAAAAAAAAAAAAAAAAAAAAAAAAAAAAAAAAAAAAAAAAAAAAAAAAAAAAAAAAAAAAAATTTAAAAAACCCAGAAAACAAGTTTTTTTTAATTGACCCAAGAGGAGAACTAAGCCAAAGGGTAGACATTATATAGACACAGCTTTCTGCGTAATACAAAGAACTTTCCAATAATCAGAATTCTGTTCAAGAAATACTGAGTTTCCCGCCATTGGAGGCAATTTAGTCTACTTCGTGTAATTTCTTTTTTTTTTTTTTTTGTGGTGCCGGGGATCGAACTCAGGCCCTTGTGCTTGCAAGGCAAGCACTCTAATCACTGAGCTAAATCCCCAGCCCCTCGTGTAATTTCTTGGTAGTGGTAATTTACAGAAAAGTAGCCCAGGGCCTGCTCATCACGTGGTAGGACTATCAAAATGCTGGCTGGCTATGTATCTACACGAGTAGAAAGCAAGTCGATTTTCATTTGTGATCACTGATCATCTTTTTCTCATGCGACTTTGTATTTTCTTTCTTTTAGCCTGTTGGTCTTTGCCAAGGTTCTCTGGTTCGAGTTGCCAGAGAAAAGTTTGTCTCTGTGGCTTGTGACTTCTTCAAATCACAGGTATTTTTCAATCTATTGCCTTCCTGTGAAGGAAAGAGAAGATCACCTATGTTTAGCTGCCCCTCCCTTTCGATTTTCTCCAGATCCATGACTGCCACTTTACCCAAGCTACCCTAAGGCCACACCCACGGGATAGCTGGTCAGAGGCTGGTCATACTTCCTTTTAGTCACAGCGTGGGCTTGCAGAATAACAAAGACGTCCCCAGAAACTGGTAACCACTAGCTTAGATGGCTCGAGCCTCTGAGGTATGAAATTCAGGGTCCCAGTGAAACCTTACCCCGAACCCAGGAGAGACGTCATTTACGTGACAACATTCAGTCCCTCTCCAGAAATACTTACTGAGCATCTACTCTGAGACAGCCCGGAACCCTGCCCGGGCTCCAGTCCTGCTCTGCCCCTGTGAGCTGTGTGGCCACTAGCACTTACTGGACAAAGGCGTGGGACAGGGTGTGACACAGAATAAGCAATAAAAGATGCCTGCTCCTCCCACTACTGGGAACGGAGAGCCGGCTCACCAGACACGGGCCGGCTTAGTCTGGTAGCAGACGTGCCCGCTTCCCCTGTGGAAACCCGCATTTGAAAACACTCTTGTTTCAGGTCCAGGCCCCTGGAGGTGAGAAGTCTGTTGCTCACCCAGGCTCTGCGAGCCTCCCCGAGGTGGAACAGCCCCTGCAGGAAAACTCAGCTGCTTCCAGCTTCCCCTCGGAAACTAAGCCAATGGGATCTGTACAGCACCTCCCTGAGTGGGACGATGAGAAACCCAAAGATTCCCAGGAAACGGGCCATCGGGAGGCCTTCCCAGTGCAGCTGGAGCTGACCTCCGATCCCCAGGGAGACACCTTGGATATCACTTCCCTCTTCCAGGGCTCCCAGCCAGAGAGGCTGACAGTCCTGCCTTTCCCCAAAGAGTGGCACTCTTCTGGGTGCCCAGGGCCTGCCCAGGTGACCAGCCCTCTCGTCCTCCCTCCTTGAGAATCATCACGAACATCCCGTGGGTGGTGTGGACAGGACAGAAAGACCCGGGGCACAAATGCAGAGTGGCTAATAAAGTGTGTCTACCTGACGGTTCTCGGTCTCCACTTGTTGGTTAGAGGTGGAACTGATGAGACCAAGCCCCTCCCTTGGGCTGCACCGCACCCAGGGCTGCGTCCCCCCTGAGCTGTGCTTTCACACGCCGTGGACGGAGCCCCTCTGTCTTCAGCGTCTCGCTTTAAGACCTTCACCCTTTCAGAGGATTCATTTGCTCGGCTCTCTGTACTAAGGACACTTGCTTCCGTTCTTTCAAGAGACCCAAGAAACTGAGGCCCAGCAGAGTTGCCCTCTGAGCCCCACCCGCCCTGCCCTTTTCATCTGCCCGTCGGTCTCTGGGCCTTGTCTTCAAGGCCACTCAGTGAGATGGGCACAGGAGAGAGGCCTGTGCTCGCGGCCTGCGTCGGGCCCTGTGGGAACAGCAGCTCACGGTGGTCCTCAACGTGCAGGCTCCCTTGAAACAGACATTGCGGGCCCGTCGTGGCATTTGATCATATTCTTCTTTGCCTATGTTTAAAAACTGTGAAGGGCCAGGTGTGATGGCACGTGCTTACAAGCCTAGTCCTTCGGGAGGCCGAGGCAGGAGAATTGAAAGTTTGAGTCCAGCCTGGGCAACACAGAGACTTAATGAGACCTTGTCTCAAATTAAAAAATAGAAAAGGGGCTGGGGGTGTAGTTCAGTGTGAAGGCCCTCAGCTCAATCCTCAGTAATGAAAAAAAATTTTTTTAAATAACCACGAGATAAGTTTCCCCTCACTTGGAAGTATACATGCAAGCATGTCTATGTGCGCACATGCGCGCGAGGGGACACACACACGCACACACACTAGGACTCTGACGTGCGACGGAATGTAAGGGCTGTGCGCCATCCTGACCATTTCTTAGGAAAAGCTCATCAGACTTGGCGTAATTTACACAAGAGAGGGAGACAGTGTGGACGCTCTGTTACTCCTCCCTGCCACCCACAAAGACGGAATAACAAATGTGTAGAGTGTTGCGTCAGTTCTTACACTCAGGTTAATCAGGGCCCGGTGGGAGGCAGGTGGCACTCAGATGCCCCAGCTGGAAAGGTGTCCGTGAAAAGACCTGCAGCGAGACCTTGCAGGCCAGGGGAGGGAGGGTGGGCAGGCTGCCGAGGCACCTGGAGGACGGGGCCGCTGGAGAGTTTTCATGCTCTGCGCCCGGCTGGGGAGCTGGGCGAGCTGGGGGAGGGGCGGGCAGGGCTGCCCGGGTGGCGTGATGCAGGCCGCTGAGGCGTGGGAAGGGGCTTGGAGTAAATACCAGCCTCTCTCCGCTCCCCCCACCACTTCCGGTCTTCTCCCGTTGGCCTTTGAACCCAACAGTAAGCCAAGCAGCCGGAGACCCTGGGTTCGTTGATCCTGCAACTCAGCCTGGCTTGGGCAGAAAAAGTCAAATAAAAGCCTACTGGGCCCAGACAGAGAAAGACTGCGAAGCCCCAATTCGGGGCTTTTCGCAGAGTGTCCTGTAGCACCTTCCTGCTCTGAGAGAAGGGAGCGAGGACCTGAGTCTGTGTCTCCCTCTAACTACTACCCCTTTTCTCTTCCCCTGGCTAAATTCATTATTTTAAAATAGATTTTTATTAAAATTTGTCCAAAATTACACAAACTTACAGGCCATTACACAAGCTTACAGACCACAATACATTGTGCCTTTTGCTCATGACATCGAGCAATGTAAACAACCACACAGATGCAACATTAAGTCACAATTATGTAAGGTTACTATAGCACCCAGCGTACCTGTCTAGATTGTTGCCACACTTGCCTCTTCCCCGTCCCCTGTTCATTCACCAGCTTGCTGTGAAATGAGTTATTTTTGCCCCAGTCCAATGGCCAGGTGTTGCCTAAGGACCTCTCTGTTGTAAAGTCAAATGAAACATTTCTGTTCACGTTTACTTAGCCTCTTTCAAGCAACAGGCTTCATTCCTCACACTTCCTGGAGCGTCTGAATTGAGCAAAGGACCCCTCGGCTAACTGGCAGCAAAACTGCGAAGGCACGAAAAGATCAGTGGCTGTCAGAGGGCTAAGGGAGATGGGATGAATGGGTGGAACGGAGATGATTTTCATCTATTCCATGTGACACTGTGATGATGGAGGCGTGCTTGTCATTACAGATTTGCCAAAATCAACAGAAGGTACCCCAGCGAGTGAAGAGTGACCCCTAATGAGACGATGGGCTTTCAGTGATGACATGCCATCGAGAGTTCATTGACTGTGGCAGAGATGCCAGACTGGGTCTCAGATGTTTGCAGTGGGGGAGGCTGTAAGTGTGGGCAGGAAGTAGCAAGGACAGAGGAACTCTGCCCTCTCCATTCAATTTTGCCATGAACCTGAAGCTGCTCTAAAAAATAATGTCTATCTTAAAAAAACAGATATACTTAATGCCTGATAAAAACCGACTTTTCTTCATAAAAAAAAAAACAAAACGAAAATCCAAAGTGATTCATACCACCAGAAACAACAAACAAACAAAAAAGCCCTGAATGCTACATAATTCTACCAACTCATTCAGTGGTTCCTAAAGAAATAATCAGTGATTTATAATGATATCTACGATATAATGATATCTATAAGAAGAAATAATTAGAAACAATATACATGTGCCCAACAAGGGGAATGTTAAATACGTTAACACACATATAACATGTGATATTACACAACCATTGAAAAGAATCTTTCTGAAGAATATTTTTGTTCTCAGCGGTGTGGGGAATCAGACTCAGGGCCTCATGCTGGGGATCGAACTGAGGTACATTTCCAGCCCTTGAAGAATATTTCATGATCTGGGAAAGTCTTCACAGTGCAACCTTAAGGGAAAATAAGATGTTTGAATTATGTACAACAGGGACCGTTAAAAGCTCTTGCTTTGGGGAAGGGTTAGGAGGTGAGCAGAGTGAGACTTAATTTTTATTTGATAATAACCCGCAATATTCTCTTTGTTTTATTTTGTGCAAGGTTCATATAACTAAAAGCTGTATGATTAAAATCACCCAGAATCCTATAAAAAACCAAAAACAGTTATAAAACTCACATGGTTTTTGTTAATAGATGCTATAAGTAAATAAAGAACAGTGAAAAAATAAAACACTTATATCTACAGAATAATTCCAATGATGCAAAGCATATGTATTATATACATATTCAAATAGAAAAGTCTATGAAGAAACTTTATACTACAGTTATTTTTTCTCATGGTGGTGTAATTAGAAGCAAAATTTATTTATATTTTTTCCATGCTTTTTTGCAAAGAGAATGTATTCAATTATGAGTAAAAAAAAAAAAAGCTTGGGCTGGGGATTTAGCTCAGTGGTTTGAGTGCCCTGAGTTCGATCCCCAGCACCAAAAAAAACCAAAAAAACAAACAAACAAAAAAACTTGAAAGAATGAAAATTCTTTTTGCTAACTTTTTCTGATAACATGTCAAGGTACCAGAAAGTACCCAAGTGCCTAAATGAGACCAGGGAAATGAAGATCTGTCTACTCCAGTCTGCCCTCCACACCATCCTGTGAAAAGCTACCAGTCTTTTATGTCATATCTGAGGATGTTCTCTGGTTCCATGTTGTCCAAGAATCTTCCCAAAATCCAAATATCACAGCTTAGCATTAGACAGTTCTTCAGAATGGAAGATCTCTCCTACTCACCACCTTTTCTGCCTCCTCCCCACCACCACCAGCCCCTCCTCTCTACTACTCTACCTGGGCAGTCTCACCTGAAGCTTAGTCCTGTGTCTTTCTTTGAGACTCAGTACAGCAAGGAAAAGAGGATGCATAGATCTCACAGGTACCCCCAAGTCCTGGCATAACAACATTACTGTGGGCAAAGCACATTTTCCTCCTTGGTGCCACCTTAGGCATTGCCCTTGACCTACCCCAGTATTTGGTTCTCCCGGGGACTGCAAATCAGGTGAGGCTGCATAGCGGTAATAGAAAGGCTTAATTAAGGAGCTCAACTCATTGAAACAGAACGGTTTTTGTTATAATCAGTAGCTTTCCCTTTCCCCACTGGGTTGAAACTTCTTAACAATACTTTGAGCAGATTTCTTACTATTCTTGTCACTCTAAGTCACACTGGAGTGGTTCCATTTGGATAGCTGAAAGCTAGTGCTGCTGATACTAAAAGTTTAATTCCAAGCATTATTTTAAATGTGTTTCTTCCGCTTTGAGCAGTCATTAAGCCATTCAGTGACCCTTGGAAGAGGGATCTGCTTTTCATGTAATTACCCTTTTTCTTTCTCTTCTCAAATCTTTCTCCTCTTGAAGTCTTTCTAGAGGCCCAGCAGTTCTCAATCTTGGTCGCATATTGGAATTGCCCAGGAATTTTAAAACTACCAGTACCTGGGTCTGCCTTGGAGATTCTGATTGAATTGTTCTGAAAAGTCCCGGATAGTTCCTGGATCATTCTAATATGAAGCCAAGGCCAAGAACCATTGCTACAAACCCTCGCTGTAGGGAAAGTATGGAGAAGTAGGGAGACACTGTTGAAGAGCCGTTTGTTCCCATGGTGGGGCGGGCCTGGGCCGATTCCCTCTGGTCCTTTGCGCACCTGCTGGTCTCTGCCAGTACGAAGGTTCCACGTGGGCACACTGGTTTCCTTGGAAGGGGGTTGTGTGCGTCTCAGCCCCACAGCCCATGCCGAGCCCCACTTCTGGCGTGATGGTCATCCAGTTGCTTGACTCTTGTTCTTACCACAGTCCTCTTACACATGAGCCAATTGCTTCTGGTGTGTTTTCAGGGCCACAGGCAGCTGAGATGACATGGGAATGCCCCCCAGTTTTTCCTCACACCAGCAGCAGCAGCGGCAATAAATAGCAGCATTTATCCAGCGCCTCCTCCGTGCAACAATTGTATCGGTTGCTTTATGTATGTTTCCTTATTTAACACGACGCAGCCTGCCAACAGGTACGAATTCCCATCTTACACATGAAGAGACTAAGGATCAGTTCTACCTTCGTTCTTTTTTCTTTTTCTGGTACTGAGGAGATCAAACCCAAGATTGTTCCGCTACCGAGCTATTTCGCCAGCCCTTTTTATTTTTAATTTTCAGACGGGGTCTTGCTAAGTTGCCCAGGCTGGTTTTGAACTTGTGACCCTCCCACCTCAGCCTCTGGAGTAGCTGGTGTGTGGCACTGTGCTGGCTAATCCGTTCCCCTTGGGATGTTCACTGCTGAGAACATTACCTGCCTCGGATGAGCAACTGCATTCTACTGAGTTTTCATGCGTAAACCAAAGAGAGGGCTGCTGGTGGGGATTTCCAGCAGAATCAAATGGGCAAATGGAGAGAAATTACTCCAAATCCTACCCACCCACCCCCACACAGGGAGCGCTTGGGGTCAAAGACACACTTTGGGTCTGCTTCCTACTAGAAATAGCCGGCTTTGTGCACATCATGGTTCCACCCACTCTCCAGGAGTGTGTTTTGACTTTCTGGCCTCAGGATCCACTAATCATTTACAGCCTATTGATGGATATTTGAACTAGGGGTCAAGGTGAACATCCCCAGTTACACAACAAAAATGTATAAAGACTGTTTCATCACTTGTGTGTGTGTTCCAGAAAACTGTAAAATTCTCTGCTATGGGAGACCAGAGCCCGGGAAGGTTCAGCACAATGAGGGTGCTCGCGGCAGCACTGTTTTTGGTCACACTGCAGTGCTCCTGGGCCCTGAGTCCCACCGACTGCAATGCTGCTGAGCCCGAGGCTGAGAAAGCGCTAGACCTGATCAATAAAGGGCGATGGAACGGCTATCTTTTCCAGTTGCTGCGGGTTGCCGATGCCCACTTGGATAGCGCGGTGAGAAATCGCCAATGGCAGAGCTGAGTCCGGACACCTTGTCCTGGGTAGATGTGACTCTGCCTCTAAGCCTGCTGCTTGGCACAACCAATAGTTGGATCAGTGCTATCTGTTTAGTTTCTTGGGCTGCTGTGAGATTGACTAGTGTTTGTTATTGGTGTGTCCGTAACTATGAATAAATCTGTAAATATTTGGCACTTGTGCTGAGCCAGTTGAATGCAAAGCACTTAAGAAAACTAGAAACTGGGTTTGTTGGCACAGGTCTGTCGTCTTGGTACTTAGGAGGTTGAGATGGGAGCGTCACTTAAGCCCAGGAGCTCAAGACCAGCCTGGGAAACATAGTAAGACAGACAGACAGACAGACAGACAGACAGACACACACACACACACACACACACACACACAGTGAGAGAGAGAGAAAGAGAGAGAGCTAAAATTAACTGTAGGCCTTGCCTTCATGGAAATAATAAACCACTGATGTACAGGGGCAAAGAATGAGATAAATATTGAAGCAATTTAATGATAGGAGGTATATTAAATGTGGGTGTGAGAAGGCTCCCATTGGGTTGAAAAGAATGGGTAGACTCGAATAGAAAGAGGGCCCGGAGAAAGGTTTTTCCAGGAAAATTCCAGGCATCACCTCTAGGTGGGTAGAGATTTGGAAAGGTGGGCGTTAGGAAGTAAATGAACAGGCGGAGGGAGGTCTAGAAGTACAATGTGGGCTCTGGAGAGACCAGAGATCAGTGTGAGGTTGGAAGAGAGATCGCGAAGCCAAGTAAGCCTACTGTCTTCACTTAGATTATGTAGTTATTTGGAGTAGATTTGATGGGCTGATAGAGATCATGGAGAAGTGCTGAAACCTCCCCCCAAAAATAACATTCCACCTTCTCTTTGGTGGAACGGCTGAAATCAGGAAGGCCGGACCATGGGCTGCTCCGGAGGACAAGCAGAGCAATCCAGCCCTTCTAAAGTACCCGAGAGGAAGGTGCTGCAGAACGTAGAGACCAGGAGTAGAGGAGTTCAGGGCTAACAAGCAACTCCACGATCACGCGTCTCATTCCAGGCTCGCAGCCACACGTGTAGGACACAGCATGAATGCTTACGGTGCTATCTGCGAGTGGCAGCATGAGGAGGGGTGCGGAGAGAGGACACAGTGTGCAAGGGAGACGGGGACAGGTGACAGGAACATGAACTAGGAAGCCATTTGCTGTATTCAGACGCAAGGAATGAGGGCCAGGCTCAGGTAACGGAAATTAAAGCAATGAGAATGAGGAACCAAGAATCAACACAAGAACTTTGTTTTAAAAAGATCATTCACAGCCTGGTTTCTGGACAGGCAGAGCAAAGACAAGAAAGAAATCCAAGTTGATTTACATGTTTAGAACCAGAACCCATGACACTAATTAATTAATGGCCACTGACAGGGAAGTTGAAAGAGGCAGCTGGTTTGCTAGAGAAAAGAGTATATTTAGCTTTGGGTAAGTTGAAATCAGGGTAGAAAATAATCTAAATTCAGAAATAGAGCTGGGTGAGAGGACACAGCTACAAATACAGATCAGAGATGGTGATATGGCTGTCTCTGCTCACAGTTCTGGGTTTGGACGGCCAACACCTCCACCCAAACCAACACTGTCATTTAGTGACAGCTTTCTCAAATTCATGGGCAGAAGAAACATCATGGCCAGTTAAACAGGACAGTTGGAAATAACTGTTTGAAACTATTTATTCAAATAAATAGCCCAAATGACACAAAGGTAGAATATTTGTAAAGATTTGGAGAAGAGCAAGAACCCCTGTGGGCTCCACACCCCGCTCACCTGTGGCTTTCTTGACACTCCCCAGGGACCTGCGACTGTGTATTACCTAGTCTTAGATGTGCAACAGTCTGACTATTGGGTCCTCTCCGGGAGACGCCAGGTTGACTGGGAGCAGGCTGCTTTTAGACGGCCATCTGAGATAGTAAGTAAACCATCTACTGCTTCTCTCCTCTTAGCATTTACACCTTTCATCCACTCTGCTTCCTCTGGGAGCCACAGGCTTGCGCTAACCCAGAAAAAGAGTAAAAGCAGCTCCTGCCTCAAGATTCATGAAGATGGTGTTGACTTTGATGAAAACTCTCTTGAGAGCCATTTGTGGAAACCCAGTTCAAGATTCATCAGCAAGACTTGGGTCCTTTGAGACAGCATGACCAGTTGGGAGTCCTTGGGCCATCTCCCACCACTCCTAGACGTCAGACTCCTCAACAAGGGGAGTAGCTTGTGGAAGATGGAGTGTAAGGTCCTTTCCGGCCCTCACAATCTTTGGGTCAATGAATCCCCTGGAAGCTGATCCCACTGGCAGGAGTAGCCCAAGGGATTCACTGTAGTGGGGAACAGCTCTTGCTGTACAAGTTGGACATGGGTTCTGGATGTCAGTTCTCTGCCACAGGTGGAGGGCACAGGTAGATGTGCACAGGCACAACATTTTACTCCACCCAAAAATGAGAGATGTACACACCTAGGAGTCTTAGTGTTTTTTTTTCCCTTGATAGACGTTTCGGATATGGTCATGATCATGATCTATTTATAATTTCTCTCTCATGCTCATTAGGGGGTTTTGGTGCCAGGAGCATGCAATACACAGATGCAGGCTAAGAAAGTTCAGGTTTTAAGACAGACTTTGATGAAGGAAACCCTAAATATGTTTTAAAGACAGTAGGAGCATGTTCCTGTATGTGCAACCTCATTGGTAAAGCAAGGCAACGTGCCATGACTCAAAACCCTCTCTTTTACAGGTGATTGGACAATGCAAGGTAATAGCTACAAGATTTTCAAATGAATCTCAGGATCTGCTAGTGAATGGCTATAACTGCACCACAAGTTCTGGTATGGTAATCTGTTAAGGTGCTAATTGGTTCCAGATTAATATAGAACTCAGTCATGTGGTGGTACTCATTATATAATACCAGGATGCCCGTCAGAAAGGGTCCCTGCTCTCATGGTGTCCACTATACTCATTCTTCTGAGAAGGGAAAAAGGACAAGTTCCCCTATTACTGGTACAGCTCTGTTTAAGAAAATTCAATGTAGAAAGATAGAGATTCATAGGAGGTAGAATATCAGGTTGGGGATTTAGCTCAGTGGTACAGCACTTGCCTAGCAAGCACAAGGCCCTGAATTCGAGCCCCAGCACCAAAAAAAAAAAAAAAAAAAAAAAAAAAAGTAGAATAACATCATGGTAGACATAGGCTCTGGGTTCAGACCTGCTTGAGTTCGAATCTCAACATTATTAAGTTACTTAACCTTCTTAAGCTTCCCTCGTTGGTAAAATAATAATTAATAATAATAGCTCTTAGGATTTTTGTTAGAGTTACATAAGATGGTCTATGCAGCATGCTGTGCTGAGTGCTTAGCACTCAATAAGTACTGGCTTCAACATTTAAAAGTTATGTATTTCTCCACAGTCTATAAGGAAATTATATATATATATATATTGGAAATTATTTATATTATCTCATCTAACCTCACACACGGCTGTGAAGGAAAGATTTTGACACTTTTTATTTTAGAGATAAAATTGAAACTGGCAGAGGTTCAGCGATGTGGCGTTGGGAACACAGCCATGTGCGATGAAGACGTGAGTTTATCTCAACCGTGGTGACTCTAAAGTCCATGTTCTTCTTGTTTACTTTTTCCAAAAAGTATTACCACAGAACTCATTTGAAAATGGCAGATCTCATCATGACTCAATATAGTCAAAAGCCAAGCAATTTCCATGGGGAGATTACTTTAACAAAAGGTTGAGCTGTATCTTTTCTCTCTGGGCAAAACGTTATGTTCAGGGTGCTGTCTCCCTTCTTGGTAGACAGCAGGAGTTCAGTTTAAATATTATTACCAGAGCCTGGTGTGGTGGTGCATGCCTATAATCCTAGCACAGAGGAGGCTGAGGCAGGAGGATCTTAAATTTCAGGCCAGTCAAAGAGTAACAAGGAGATCCTGTTTCCAAAAATAAATAAATAAATAAAATATTAACATGCTATGTTTTGGGGGGATTCTGATTAGGGGGTCACAACTGAGACATCAGTAGTATCAGAAGGAAAGGTCCGAAGTTCTTCTTTTGTGTGTGCTGGGGATGAAACTCAGGGCCTTGTGCTTGCAAGGCAAGCCCTCTAACCACTGAGCTAAATCCCCAGCTCCAAGGTCAGAAGTTCTTAAACAGCTTCTCCCACCCTCAATTTGCCCATCGGCAAAGGGAAGGTATTGTTCTTGCTACCATGCTGATGTGTACCGCACTGAGCTCGGATGCTGGTGTTGCTGCTCCTGACCCTGTAACCAAGACGTTGGCATCTTTTCCCCAGTCTCCTCCGCGCTGAGCAACACCAAAGACAGCCCTGTCCTCTTCGATTTCTTCGAGGACACTGAGCCCTACAGACAGCAAGCTGAAAAAGCCCTGGACAAGTACAAAGCAGAGAACGATGCTTTTGCTTCTTTCAGAGTGGACAAAGTAGAGCGAGTCATACGTGCGGTGAGTCTCCACCAGTGTCTGCTAGAGGCTGACGTGGACTGGCAGGAGTGGGCCGAAACACACACCCTCTTCGCCGGCCTCCATCAGTCCGCTATCTTTTAAATGGCTGCAGCATGAGCAGCTACTATGAGAGACAGACAGCAGGTCCCAAAGTGTTTTATTTTGGGGGGAGGAGATGTGGTTAGTTGGCCGAGAAGAGAGAAAAATCCCAAAAGTATAGAGGGTAAGACAAGCGCATACTAGGGTTATGTGAGTTATTAAAAATCATGCAATTTTAGCCAGACCTGGTGGTGCATGCCTATAATCCCAGCAGTGCAGAGGCTGAGGCAGGAGGATCACTATGAGTTCAAGGCCAGCCTGAGTTACATAGTGAGTTTAATGCCAGTCTGAACTGCATAGTTCAGAAAAAAAAAAAATCAAAAAAAGAAAAGAAAGAAAACTGAGGCTCAGAGAAGTAACCTTCCTGTAGCCAGTATGTCTGCGGAGCTAGACAATTCCCGGCCTTACAGTCCAGGACTCCAGCGGCTCCCACCTAGACACCCAGAGCTACCTTATGGAGCAGCATCTTGGAAATGTAGTTAAATAGAGGATGCTACATCCAGTCAATGGAACCAACACGATGCAGTCACCAGAAAGGATGCTTCGGGCCCATGGGCACTGGAGGGAGACTCAGGACACATAAATGAGAGGAAAACAGGTTACAGAACAATGGTGAATAATAAGCCATTTATGTTCATACTTAAATCTCGTCATATGCAGACAGCATCAGTAGGAAAAAGCTAGAGAGGAAGCATGCAAAACATGGATGGGGTGCAGGAAGAATGAATTTTTCATACTGTGCTTGATTATGTATTTGTACTGAACCTTTTCAACGAAATGATACCTTATCACTGTGTGATGCTTTTTTCTTTCTTTCTTTTCCTTGTGTGTGTGTGTGTGTGTGTGTGTGTGTGTGTGTGTGTGTAATTGGGATTGAAAAACAGAGACAGGGTCTTACTAATTTATGAAATTGTCTAGGCTGGTCTTCAACTCACGATCCTTCTGCCTCAGCTTCCCAGAGTGCTGGGATTATAGCCATGTGCCCTTATGCCTGGCTCGTGTGATACATTTTTTATCAGTTCATGTTGCGATACATGATTGCATTCATTGTGGGGAGTTGGTACGTGCACACGACACATCCTGATTCCTTGTATTTCCCTTCCCCTCCGCCTTACCCACTCTCCATCTCTTAGTCCCATTCCCATTTGCAAAAGATCTCCTTGTTTCCTTTATCTTTTATTTTGCTCTTTAAATGTGATACATTTTTAAAAGGCAGAAGCCTGTGAGGCAGGAGGAACTCGGGCTCCACAGTGAGTTCGAGGCCAGCCTGAACTACATCGCGAGACCTTGTCGAAATCAAAAAGGCAGAAACCGTAAGAAATATGGCACATATTAGTGATTGTAATCCTCACAGTGCTTTACAATATATTGGACAGTAGATATCTACTACTTTTCCTCCTGCTTTTTCTATTCCTGAAAATATGTCGGCCCTTCTGTTTTAGAGAGGAGGGGAAAGAACCGGTTACTACTTGGACTTCTCCGTGAGGAACTGCTCTGCGTACCAATTCCCCAGAGGCCCTAACGTGAGTATAATAAATGTCTGTGAGACACTATGTATTATCGAAAGAGCACTTCCTACCAGCCAGGTGCTCTACTAAGTGCTTTACACATGAGTTCACTGACTTAACACTGCCCCCACCAAAAGATACGCTTTTTAATCCGTGATTTTCAGATGAGGAAACTGAGGCACAGGAACATTAAGCAAATCATGAGAATATGATTTTAGAATCTATGTGATAGATACTTAAAACTTAAAACTGAGGTCTTTAACCCATTAGGACAAAAGGTTTAGCTAAAACTAGCAGCAGCTTTTATTAAGACTCAATATCCTAGGTACTCTCCTTCAATTCCATCCCATGGGCACCCACCAGGATCCCACCTGAAAAGGAGGAGTTAACCGAGGTTCAGCAAAGAGGGTCTTACAGATGTTCACGATTGAGCTAAGATTAAAATCCAGTCCTCGTGCCCAGGCTGGATCATGAGAATCGACCCACATACCTACTGGAGGATTTATTAGTATTACCTGACATCTGCATGGAGAATTACAATTTACAAAATACCTCCACATGTATTATTGACTGGGAGGAGCCTCCTGACAACCCCGCCAAGAAGAGGAAGTGTCTGCCTTCATTTCCCTGGAGAGAGAGGGCCTAGAATTTTAACCATTTACCTAAAAGCACTTAGCTGGAAAGTTGAGGGCACAAATTTCAAGTTGGAATTTTTTCTGAGGTTTAACCACACGTTCTCCCTGGCCAGAAGAAAGGAAACACTTGATATTTCCTTTTCTGACTGTTCATATTTTTAACCTGAACCAGTTCTAGATTCCTGTTTCGTGGCCACTGCAGAAAACACCTCCCTCCCCCACGCCCATTCCCATCCCCAGCAAAGTCTTAGATACCCTTGTGTGGGTAGCACAAAGCCAGGGCACCACCACGAGGGCTGGAGAGGAGGCGGCTCAGTGAGAAGTGCTTTACAGACTCATCGCGCTTAACTAGGCCCTCTCACCATTGATGGGGAGAAGCTTCTATACTCATTTTACAAAGACTGAGTTTTGGAAATTTTGGGCAACTTGTCTAAACTCAGAAAACTAGTAAATGGTGAAGCTGGGATTAACAGAGGTCTCTGTGATTTCAGAATTGTATTCAGAGCCTCAATGTTTAATAGTCTTCTCTTGCCAGTTAAAGTTACACAAATCCCATCTTCTATACCATTCCTCACTCTCTGTAGGCACAGACACCTCAGGGCTTCAGCAGGCCTCAAGGCAAAGGAGGAGTGACATGTGTTCCTCTCTGCCACACCCGGGGAAGCCCAGTGTTGGTGACTGCTCATGGATGAGAACCTCAGAAACTTGACAAGAACTCTGTGGAACCTGTACTTCCCCAAGTGTTACCTAGGAAACATTGATACATACCTTTAGGGCTATCTGATAATATCTGATGATGTTACCTTGATTTTTCTAAAGCTCACCTCCCTTTCCTGAAGGGCTACGAGTTTACAACTCTGGCTGAGAACCTTTACACTCTGTGCATGTGTGCGTGCATGCACACACACACACACAGCCCACACACACATACTCACGAACATGCTTCTCTCTCCTTTGTAGGTCTTTGGATTCTGCAGAGCAGATTTGTACTATGATGTAGAAGCTTCTGACTTGGAAACCCCAAATAACCTTGTTGTAAACTGTGAAGTCTTTAACTTTGAGGTGGGTTGCTGAGTATGTTTTGTCTTAAGTGGTAGTGGAGTAAAGGACATTTTCACAAATGTAGTGTATTCCCATGGCTCTGTGTGTGTGTGTGTGTGTGTGTGTGTGTGTAAGGGGTGGAGAAAAGACACAGGCAGAACAGGCCTCTGGGAAAAGTAGTGAAATTGCTGGTATGGTGCAAAAAGTATGAAATATTTCCAAGAACTAGGGAGCAGTAGGATTTAGAAGAAACATAAAATCACAGCCAATCAATCTACCTTGAATGGATTTGAAAATGGTCTTTATAGTGAGGACTCCAATACTGAGACTTAGTAATTCTTACCTCTTATTGTTAGACACATAATGGAAGATGAATAAATGAGTCTTAAATATATCATGTATAGGCATATACAATAAGATGCAAAATAATATCTTATATCTGCCACAGAAATCTGTATGTTATTTTACGAGTGAGCACAAAAATGTTCTTCACGGTAATTTTTATACCAGACAAAAAAGGAAGCAGAAAGAAAATGCAAATGAATGTGGCTCTGTATTTTTTTTAAAGTTAAAGCCTGAACCAGGAGAAGAGTAAGGAGGCCAAGTGTCCTTCCTCTAGGAGTAAGGGATATTTTATCATCAAATCTTAGAACATTGCTGGAAATTTCAATTATGGCATTAGTTTTCCAAGTACTGGTCTACAGATGGGTGCCGTTCCTTAATTTCATTTCACCACGTCGTGTTGAAATAAGAAAAATAAGGATGACAAGGAAAATTTTCATAATACAACACATATTCCTCTAAAGGACCATCCTTTGCACTGAGATTATCCTCCTCACTTTTGTCAAAATATTATCCCTTTTGTGACATAGAGATGGTGTTAGATGATAGACTTTGTGTTTTAAATGTCAACTTGACCAGATAAAAAGTCTGAGCCATTTTTTGGCATCCTACTTTAAAAAGTAGAATAATTGATGTGTGAGATCATGAAGTCTGAGTGCCCTTTGCTTAATCAAGCGAAGTATCTAACTTGTCCTTTCGTGTTGCATGATGACTTTCCACTTTTCTGTCTTTTACCAGGAACATAGAAACATCAGTGGTGTGCCACCTCATCAGGGCCATCCCCACCACTTTGGTAGGTGGGATTATGCTGTACGTGGCAAGCATCCATTTAACTCTAATAGATCCAGGGATCATCATCATCCCCACAAGCCACACAAATTTGGATGCCCACCTCCTCCAGAAGAACCTAACTCAGACAGACCACCACTGCCGCCTCCTGGGCCAAGGTGTCATCACCCTCCTTTTGGCACCCACAGGATCCATAGATCTCCTCACAATCATAGCTCCAGTGAGCATGGGCCCCATGGACCCCCTCCCCATGGACATGGCCCTCATGGACGCTGTCCCCATGGGCCCCCTCCCCATGGGCCCCCTCCGCCTAGGCCCGCTCCCTATTGCCCCCGTCCCCATGGACACCACCCCCATGGGCCCCCTCCGCCTGGGCCCCCTCCCCCTGGGCCCCCTCCCCCTGGACCCCCTCCCCATGGACACCACCCCCATGGGCCCCCTCCCCATGGACCCCCTCCCCATAGACCCCCTCCCCATGGCCATGATTTCCATGACTATGGACCCTGTGACCCACCACATGACCACCAAGGTCCCCAAGATCACCATCGTCATGGTCATGGTCCACCACGTAGGCACTCGGGAGAAAGAGGTCCACGTAAAGGACACTTTCCTTTCCATCGAAGACAAATTGGATATGTTCATCGACTCCTTCCACTAAGTGTAGGTGAGGTTCTTCCTCTGCCCGAAGCCAATTTCCCCAGTTTCTCACCACCGCACTGCCACCATCCTCTACCGCCAGAGACTCAGCCCTTCCCGCAACCAGCCCTTCCCTCCGAATCATGTCCGGGGAAGTTCAAGAGTGAGTTCGCACACCTTGCCAAGTTTTTTGCATCTTCAAAATAAAGTCTGTTTCCTCAAAAGGAGAATGAATAATGAATGAAAATGAAAGAGGAATAAAAAAAAGAATTATGTTCTGAATTAGAACCATGAATAAAATGTGATCAGTAATAAAAGAAAATTGCAGTCATATCAACTTTATTTTCATGCTCAGGATAAAGCAAAATATGGGCAGGGTAGGAAATGGTACCAGAAGAGATGGATGAATGAAAAGGAAAGGAAAGATCTCCCTCCTACAATTCAGAAGTTAATTCTGTTACTATTTAGCTAAATATCTGGTATTTAACTAAATATCTGATCCTTGGGGTCTCCTGCTTTCTTAGACTTCATTCCTCTAATTATAGTGTCTAACTGTTCATGTTCCAGCTAGGCGTACCGAGATGTTATGTATTATTACTTAAGAGATCATTATGAACTTGACCTAAATTGTAGCTTAGTGATTATTTCTAGTCATCTAAATTTCCCTTTGGAAAAATAATTTCTAAATTCAATTATGAAGCCAGGAAAGGTCTGGATATGATTTGCAAAGAAAGTCGCAGACATGAATCATGACCATACATTCAAGTACACAAGAAAGATCACTTTATTTTCAGACCAAATTAATTTCTATTTCAAGTTGCCATCCTACTGGACCGAGAAACTTAATCCCAGCCCTTCCTGAAGCCTCTCCGCACTGTTACTCCTCACACAAAATTGTGCCACAGTTCCAGAGCTGCAGATAGTGTCAAGGTGCTAGGGAGGGCACAAGAAAGGCATCTGATTCTTTTATCTATCTATCTATCATCTATCTGTCTATCTATTTAGAGGCAGGATCTCACTATGTAGTTCAGGCTGGCCTTGAACTTACTAATCAGTCCAGGTTGGCCTCGAACTCATGGCTATCATCCTGCCTCAGCCTCCCGAGTGCTGGGATTACAGGCGTTTGCCACCACACCTGACATGATTCCTGATCATTGGCCAGCCAAGTGCCCACATTGAGAGATGTTCACTACCATCTTCTCATCACTCAGTGAGGCTAGTTTATCTGCTACTTCTGTATCGAACTAGGGATAACAAAGGTGTTTCTGTAAGGCCACAGTGGACAGTAACTGCAGAGATACACCCCATGGTCATGGTCTGCTTGGGATCTTGTTGCCCTCTAGGCTGCATTTCCAGAGGGCAGGACAGAGTTATCCTCTGTCTCAGGGCCCCCGGGCGCTCTCCCCAGGCTGGATAGTCTCTTTCTAGTCTCAAATAAGTTAATTCTATTCATTTTCTTGGTGCAAAGACTCTTTTCTCACACTCTAGTCCTTTCTTTTCTCTTTTACGCAAATCAGAGTTCATGCCTTAAAAGCAAGTGCAAAGACTTCAGATTCTTTGCACCTTCCAGCCACAAACATGATAGGTACTCTAAATATTTGGTGACCAAAGATATAAGCACTGACCAGTCGGACCAGACACAACAGCCAGTCAAAACAGTTGCCACGCAGGAACAACCACTGTGGCCGTGCTGGTGGGCACTGGTTGAACACTGCCTAGTGGAATGACGTTCTTCCATGGAGGCACGCCATGGGCCAGCTCTCTGACGAGGATTTGAGAAAGGTGAAATCCAGAGAGACAAAACAAACAAACAAACAAACAAACAACCCCCCCAAAACCCCAGCAACAAAAAAACAAAACCCAAAAAACAGAGGTTAATTACTCAAAGTACGAAACTATAACCTGGCAAAGAATTGACCAAGAGATGGAAGAAGGTGGGAGGGGAAGGAAAAGTAAAAAGAATTAAGATGCATTACATACATGCACTAACTCCCTGAGATGAATATAATCATTGTGCACTGCAAACATGATCTAATAAAAAATTTTAAAAATTAAAAAATAAAACCAATTTTTAAAAGTATAAGAATTGAAAACAATTCATTTTAATTAAATGCATTCATCTATGCAAATACAGTAGCTATAGTAAACGAAGGAGTAAAAAAAGCATTCCTATCCTAGGGCGCTTTTGGTATAATAGACATTTTAGACAAGAGGCCACTGATGGTTATTTTTCTAGGATGTTTTTACCTTATGATTGCTAACAATCATATGAATGTTTATTTTCAAGTATTCTATCAACTTTGAAAAGTGATGTTAAGAGGGACAATATCGTATTGCTGACTTATCAGACGTTTAAGGTTCAAAATCCTCACTCTTCCTCTGAAAATTTCTTCTACTTCCTAGCATGACCCCTTCTCTCAGTGGCACTATCATTTTTGAAGACTTAAAAACCAGAAATACTTATTAATGATTTCTATTTCTTTATCCCCAGTCAATCTAGGTCAGCACAGACTTTTGTCTGGTTTGTTGATTAAAATGCCTACCACAGCGCTGGGGATTTAGCTCAGTGATTAGAGTGCTTGCCTTGCAAGCACAAGGCCCTGAGTTCGATCCCCGGTACCACAAAAAAAAAAAAAAAATGCCTACCACATGGTAAGTGTTCAAGAATGTTTGTTTAATAAATTGATACAGTAAACATTTATGGATTTTCATGTTTTATACTTTAATTTTTACCAACAACAGTCTTATAGAAGTAATATCATTGCGTTAAGGTGGGCCAGCTGTCATAATAAACAATTTAAGTGTCTTTGTTAAAAATTAATTATATTGGTACGCTTTTGATATACATAATAATCACATTCATTGTAGGGAATTTCTACCTGTACATAATATATCTTGGTTCTTCATTTTTTTCCCATTCCCCTCCCTTCCCTTTGGCCCTTCTTCCCCTCTTTATTTACAAAAGGCTCGGTGACTTAGTGGTACAGAATTTTATTATCTTTCATGTCATAAATAGTTCAATGTGAGTCACCAAAAGGTGACCATCCCCATGGTGAGTCGGGGTCCTAACCCCCTCGTATCTTGGGGTTCTTTCCTGTCCTTAGGCCTCCAGGATTTTCTCCTGGATCTTCTGCCTCCAATCCTCATGGAAGGAAGTCTAAGCCCATGATAGTGGTTTCTAGGGGCCAGGTCTGGAAGTGGCAGGCATCCCTTACATCCGTGTTCTGTTGGCCAGCACCCTGTCATGTGGCCATATGGAAGGCAGGAAGACTGGGCAAAAAGTCTACATGTACTCAGGGAGGAAAGAGAAATGGGACCCCACAACAACCATTTCTTAAAGGAAAAAGAGACCTAAAGAAATTTAATTACTTGCCTTGGACCTACAGTCAGTATATTGTCAGACTGGGATCAGAACCCTGATGGGCCTCCTCCAAGACCACATTATTTCCTCTTTATCACACTGTCCAAAAACATAGCCAAGTCGTCCCTGAGTTTTCACTTGAACCTTTGTGACGATTAGCCTTGACTTTTCCTGTCCAGCTGTTACTGGACAGGGCTCCTCGGGGCTTCTTTCCAGGTCCATGTTGTCCTGAACAAAGAATTGGCCAAGACACACAGAAGAGACAGCAAGGGTGTAGATTTACTGAAGGCAAAAGAAAATGCATTCCTACAGGAGAGGAGCTGGCTGGTGAAGAAGGTTCAAAGTGGTCCTGAGGGTAAAGGGGAAGAGCCTTTAGTATCCACGGTACCTGGGCTGGCCCTTCCTCATGTAACTACGGCATTGGGACAATTGTCATAGCAAAAAACTATTTTTGGCCTCATGTCAGATGTAAATGAAGGATGAAAAATAGAACATTTTGATTGGTTATGCCCAGATCTAAATAAGGATTAGGAATAGTATCATCGGATTGTTCCCATGAACAGCCCTGGATTCAAAGGAAGGACTAGGGATAGAGCTTCCTGATTGGTCCAGTGAATGGTTGCCCCAAATTCTTGAGCCTGGAAGCCATTCAGGTCCTGTATCCTGCACATTTCTCCCCCCTCCTGATTCTGGCACATTCCTTCCAGATTACCCAGCCCTAATCTCCTACCTCACAGCTCCTCCTGGACGAAGCACCACTCTTCATTCCTCACCCCTCACTTCCACTCTCTCCATCTCTGCCTGCCTCTCAACCACAATGTTACCCAAGTCTCTGCACCCTTAATCCCCCTCCTCTACCCCCCGTTAGAATCTGCCCGCTACCATTATCACACACCTGAATTTATTTCAGTAGGTCTGGGATTCTTAACCTTTCCCTCCTAACATTAGATACAACTGATAAGAACTAATCACCAGGCCCTGAACATGTTTTACCTCCATTGCTCTCAAAACAACCCCATCACGTGATTGTGACTTTGCACATTTTACAAGTGAGGAAACCGGGGCTGAGAAGGTTGCCTGAGCCTGACTTTCATGGGGTCACACAGCAGTTAAGCAGCAGAGGCGGACCGGAATCTAGGCTGGACTCCCTGCCAAGTCCATGTTCCTGCCATACCACCACCAGGCCACCATCCGGTACCCTGAGTCCTCTTTCCAGGGCCTCTCAGGTAGGCTAGAGAAACTATTGACAACAACCCTTTTTTTTTTTTAATCCCCTCATTCCTCCTAGTCTTCCTATTTTTCTTCTGTAAGACTTAAAGACAAGCATTTACTGATAATTTTAACCACCTTCAGGTCTGTCTTTCCAAATAGTCTAACTCTATTAGAAAGATGGTTTAGGCCAGTCGTGGCAAACTGATGGCACACATGTTATTTGTTTTTCCTTTAAGACAAAAGATGTTAATATATGAGTTGATTTTTCTGAACAAAAACCTCAGGATTCAGGTTTGATTGCAGCGTTGGCACTTTGTGATAAATAAGTGGGTGTTGGGTTGCAGTTTGGGCACTCGTCTCTAAGAGGTTTGCCGTCACTTGTTTAGGCTATCTCTTCTCATGCATTCCCTCTGTCTCCTGCATGCTAGGGCATTTTCCGTTATAGAACTAATACAATTGAGCAGAAAAAGGCTGGCTGGGCAGAGACCAGGTAGGACGCCCATAGTTTATTTTCAGCTGTGCCTATGTTGTGGGTGGGACTCCTAGAATTTACCAGATGCTTGGACTTCGAGGGCATGCAATGGAATTAATAGCAGTGGTTTCTATGCAGATCGACGTCCTGCAAAGGAATTATGTGAGCTGTATGCGCACATTGTACTCACTGTGGTATTGTTCACACATGCAGTGACCTTCACTGATGGCTTTGGGAAAGTCGCAAGGGAATAACAGAGCTGGTCGGTGGTGTTTTCTCCTTTATTATATTCTGTTCTGATTTACTATACGAAGTTGTGCAATGCCTTGGAATGTGCTCTATGCTCCCCGGTGCTTTCCGAAGGGAAAGGATCAAGTCAACAATCCCAGTGTTGTAATGTTCCAGCCTGAAATCTGCCTAAATAACTCAGCAGAGCCATTTGCCCCCCTGGAAGAGGACAAATAGTGTCCGGTAGCAGGCTCCTAACCAGGGCCTTGAGTGCTGAAGCAGAGAGAGAAGACAAAGGAGCTAGGAGGCTGGAGATTGCTAAAATTGGCACCCAAGTCGGTGCCTGATTCTTGCCAAAACCATCCCTCCGAATCTAGAGGGGGACAGTGAAAGCATGAAACTTTTTGTCATCCTTTTCCTCTGCTCCAGGCTGCTACCAAGTTTAAGCCAGGAACCAGACTTTGAGGAAATTGACTGTGACAACACTGATGTGTTTCAGGCTGTGGACGCGTCTCTGAAGAAGTACAATAGTAAGAACCAAAGTGGCAACCAGTTTGTACTGGTCCGCACGACTGAGGTCAACAAGACGACGGTGAGTGAGCTGTTTAGCCTTGAAGTCACCTAAGATTTCTCCCAACCGAGCGCCGGTGTTTGTTCTCTCTCTCTCTCTCTCTCTCTCTCTCTCTCTCTCTCTCTCTCTCTCTCTCTCTCTCTCTCTGGGACTCACTGGGTGTATGGCCCTAGACTAAAATATAAAAAGCTCCAGACTTTAAGTGGGAAGGAGTTCTTTGTAAGGTGTGTCTAAGAGGAGTCAGCAATGAGATTAGCACAGTGTTACTGCATTAGACAAAATACCATGAAGTCTGAATCCACCAAGGTTAATAGCAAAGTTTTGGTTGCTTTTTAATATTTTTTTCCTCTCTGGCAGGATGCATGAATCAAAGAAATACAAATTTTTTAGAGTTTGTTTAAATAAATTTCACTATAACAGACTATGTCCCTGGATTAGTAAATGAATGACAGGAAAAAAAAAATCCAACCATGTGACATTATGAAGATAAAGGGGAAAATCCCCAGTGGACACGTTTGTTTATTTTGTTTCTTTCCCAGAAAGCAAAATCCAACTGTTTTGCCATTTTGTTTCACAATCCAGTGTGGTTGTATGAGGATTTCAGCCTCCTGGAGCCCTTGAGTAGCCTTTCATTGGTGGTGTCTTCACTGGCTGACATCTGTGGTACGAGCTGCTTCTGCTCCAAAGCGCCCATGTGGACCTCTTTTACGTTCTTTTCTCCATGTGGGTACGGCTGCTTGGCAGGCCTGCATTAGTAAAATGTGACCAGATAGCTTTCGAGGGGGCTCAGAGACGGAAGACACTGGGTGGTCCTGCCTTCCTGAGGAGATAGACACGGCTCCAAGCCAGGCCTCGGTTCGCTCAGGGCCTCCTCACACTCAGCTATGAAGCGGGAGGTTGGACAGTGTCTCCTCCCTGGTCCGTCAGTGCTCTGACATCCCAGGATTCTGCCTCTGATAGTTCAGCACCCCTAAAACTTATGCATGACAGTTTAGAAAACCTAGATCACCAAAAAAGACGAAGCTCAGTACTGATACGTTCTACGACATCCTACACCTTCGGGCTAAGCTTTGCAAACACACAAAGCTTGCAACACACCAAGCTTGCAACACACCAAGGGTGAAAGACAATCAGATGCAATGACCGTGCGTTACACGATCCCCTCGGTGAGACGTGTGGGGTGGGAGAACGCAGAGACAGAGGGCGGCTTACGGCTGTCAGAGGCTGGAGGCAGGAACGATGGGGAGTGACTGCAGGTGACTGTGACCCGGTACAGGGGTCCTCGGGGTGATAAAATGGGCCAACGTGGGTTATGGCACACATTACAAGCACTAAAACACATTTAATTCTGCACTTTGAGTGGGTGAATTGTATGGCATGTGAATTTTACCTTAAGTTTGTTTTAAGAAAGGGAAAAAAAAGAAAATTTAGAAAACAAAATCAAGCAAATAAACTAAAATCATCCATAACTAATCCTGCCCCAGAGATAACTGGTAACATTTTTTAAAGAAATTTATCTTTTGTAATTGCAAAAGTAATGTATGTTCATTAGGAAGAAAAGTCAAGCAATTTAGAAATGTTTATTTAAAGAAGAAAGTGAAAGATTTTTAAAATCTCATCCCTGAAAGATAAACATTTTAACAGATTGCTGTATATCTTTCCAGACTTTTAAAAGACATATATTATGTACATATAAATCAGTTTCTACAAAACATGGGCTAATACTATGGATACTACTTTGTAATCTTTAAAAAATATATTTGTAGCTGAGCAGGGTGTTTCCCACCCGTAATTCCAACTACATGGGAAACAGGAGAATTACAAGTTTGAGGCCTTCTTGAGCAACTTAGTGAGACCTTCTCAAAATAAAATAAATATAAACATATTTTATGAACATTCTTCCAAGAAATATTTATAAAAATGTAAATATTTGTATTTTAATGGATATTTGGCTCTCATTGAATCAGCTCGAATCAAGATCTGTATTTATAACTATACCAGAATCCACTCAAATTAATGGCTGTTGGGTCAGTTGGATAAACTCTAAGTGTCTTGATTGCTTTTTCCAGGTTAATACTGACATATTTTATTCCGTCAAGTATGAAGTCAAGGAGGGTGACTGCTCTGTTCAAAGTAACAAAACGTGGCAGGATTGTGACTACAAGGACGTTGAGGAAGCTGTAAGTGTGTGTGATTCTCAAGCCTCCAGCTTTCTCCACTGAAAAGCTGGATTTATTTTAAAAAATTCATTAAATTAATTTTTAAAACCGATACATACACACATAAGAATTGTACGTATCAATGGGACACCATGTGACGTTTTGATATAAGTGTGCGTTGTATATTGTTGTAGATCAGGTCAAACATTTCCATGTCCTCAGACATTTATTCTTTCTTTGTGATGACAACATTCAGGCTTTCTTCTCCAGCTGTTTGGAATATGCAGTATGCAGTTGTTAACTATGGTCTCCTCCCACACAGTAGTGCCCCAGCCCTCTTACTCCAAACTGTAACTCAATACCCACTTATCAACCTCCCACAACCCCCACTACTCTCCAGCCTCTGAAGCCGCCATATGTCTTTCAACTTCTGAGATCAACCTTTTAGTTTCTGCACGTGAGTGAGATCCTACAGTACTTATCTTTCTGTGCCTGGCCCATTTCACTAAATGTTTTCCAGTTCTATACTGGATGCAGAATGACAGGATTTTATCCTTTTTATGGCTGAATAGTATTTCATTGTGTGTATGTTTCACATTTTCTTTACCCATTCATCAGTTGTGGATTTCTTTTTAATCATACAGAGCTGATTAATATTGCTGAACCTTTTTCTTAAGGATGCACAGAAACCTTTACATGTGCAGATAAATCAGATGCTTGTTATCTGTGTTCTTGAGTAAACAGAAAAATCACAGCGAAGCTAACAGTTAAACGTGGTAAAAGCCCCTCTATGAGAAGGGAGCCCTAGCGTCCACCCCAGAAAGACAACAGATCAAAATCCAGGCTAAGCTCAAGGTCCAGCAAGGGGGGAACATGGTGCTCCAGTGACACAGGCCTGAGGACAGATCTTGATTTGGCTTCCGGCTAGCTGAGTGACAGCCAACAAGCTGCTTGGTCTCTCTGAATGGGTGCTCTCCCCAAAAGGGGTGATAACACAGACTTTGTTGGGTTGCTGGGGGATAAAATGAGACAAATTACACAAAGAGCTACCTTACCCAAATGCCTGAAACCTGGCTGCCACAGCCTGAGAAGCGAGCCTCTTCCCAGTCCATGGGTTCCCCTTACGCCAAAACATCAGCACCCTGTTTGTGTTTTGCACATGAGAGTCCCTTGGAGCCGTGACACGGCGCTGGTCTGTGAGTCAGGATGGCAGGGCTGTAGGGCTGGTTCTGCTCCTCAGTGATCTTGTCTGGCAGGTGGGGATAGTTAGCTGCTGGGCCCACACTGTCTGTCTCTCAGAGCTGTACTGATGAGAGGCTTGCTTGATCCAAATAAAATACCGTCACTTAGAAGTCCAGTGAGTATGACAGAGGATGACATGAAAAAACAAAATCGCTGTCCATGTCGGGCATAATGACACAAGCCTACGATCCCAGCTACTCAGGAGGCCGAGGCGGAATTGCAAGTTCGAGCCCAGCCTGGGATCTTCGTACAACTGACCAGGGGGAAGGTTCCATGGTAGAATGCTTGCTTAGCGTGCATGAGGCCCTGGCTTCAATTCCCAGTACTGGGAATAAAGACCGTTGCTCAACCATAACGAGGGGACAGGTGCAGGCTGTTACGCGTCTGTGACATTGTGGCCTCTGGGAGGGGCTTCGTGGGTATTTGCACATTCGTTTTTCCCAAAACCCCGTGAGTTAGATGGGGGACAGCTCCTCCAAGACATGTAAATCGAGACTCTGAGAGGCAAAGGGACTTGACAGAAGGGACAAGCAGCAAGGGACAGAGCTGGAGCTGGACAGCACTGCCGCCTTCTTTCTGATGGCTTAAACTGAAGTTATATGAATAGTGTCCATCTACCGAGATCGAGACACAGATCAAGTCGAGAGTTAGCAGGCAGGTTCCAAGGTCTGCATACATCTTGGTGAAAAAGAAGTATTTCCCGAGTTTTAAACAAGCACGGCAGGTGAAAGCCTCACACTGCCTCTCCTCTGCTGCCTCACGAGTATCAGTGGCCTGTAAAAATAAAATCACTAGACCATGAAAACATTCATTCTAAAACTTTTTAAGAAAAAACCTTCACCTTTCCCCTTAAAGAGAGTCATATTTAGCAATGGTACTAGGTGGACTCCTCCGTTGGAAAGATTAGGATAATGTTCTCTTTCTTTTAGGCCACTGGAGAATGCACAGCGACTGTGGGGAAGAGGAGAAATAACAGATTCATCGTGGCTGCCCAGACCTGCCACATCACTCCAGGTAGCCGATATGACTGGCGGCATTGCCCTGGGCAAGGGGAGGAATTAGCTATTTCTATGTACCGGAAACACAGTTACAGCAGGCTGCTGCAGCCTGGCAGAGCAGACAGTGCAGTGTTGGGGTGTATGAGTGCATAGTGGGGCCAGAGTCCTGAGACAGGGCTGGCTGTATGCCGATCAACCCTCAGAATCATCCCTTCCTCGCATGCCTCATGCCATCAGGTGTGAACACGGTATGAGAAGGCCCTAATCTGCTTTCAATTGCAGACAGTGTCCTGGAGGAGAGCGTAAGGCCAGGGGGTCAGCCCTGGCCTGGAATCATTCAGACTTCCTCTCACCTTCTTGACGTTTCCTGCTCTATAAAGAGAGATAACAGTGTTCCCCACTTCACAGCATGCCGTGAAATTGAAGAGATTTTCCTCTCAAGGCACAGTGCCTAGCAATCATAATAATATACTAATAAAATCTGCATTAAAATAATAGGTAACATTTATTAAGCACCTCTGTGCTAGGCATGGATCTGTGCACCTTACATGATCTGCTCCTCACAGCTCCATGAGGCAGCTATTAATATCCTCTCCTTTTGTGCAGGACCAGGGATTGACCATGGGGCCTTCACTCTGAGCTGTATTTCCAGCCCTTTTCTAGTTTTTACTTAGAGAAGGGGTCTAAGCTGCCCCCTCACTAAGTCACTAAGCTGCCCAAGGCTGGGTCTGAACTTTTGATCCTCCAGGCTCAGCCTCCCAGAGTTTTGGGATTCCACATCCAGCTTTAATATCCCCACTTTTCAGATGAGGAACCTGACCCCCAAGCAGTTAAGTATCCTGCCCAAGATCTCACATAGATTTGGTAGAATAGAGCCTCAATGAATAAAATTCCTTAAGAATGTAATTGTGAAGCAACTTATCAAAAGATACAGCTACTATTAGTTCTGCCAACTACAGAGAAACAGGCACATCCAGGGGCTGCCTCTCACAAAAGCCTCGCAGGAACAGCGCTCTGCAAGCAGAGTGTCTGTGCGTGAGGCTTGGAAACAGCACCAGCGTTGCCACCACATCCCACCACAGCACCGAGTGTTAGGGGTACTGGTCTCAGCCATCTGTACGGAGCCCTCAAAGTCATATCCCTGGAGTTCTGGATCTTCCAAGAGTTGCATGAAAAGAAAAACAGTCTAGGACAGAAGAGAGTCATAAGTCATTAAAAATTTTTATTTTGTTTTCAAAAAAAATCTCTGTAGAAGCCTTACGATGGCACACACCTGTAATCCCAGCTGCTCAGAAGGCTTGAGGATGGCAACTCTGAGACCAGCCTAGGCAACTTAGCAAGAGCCTGTCTGGAAATAAAACAAAAAGAATGTCCCCCAGGTGGTGTCCCGGTGGCAAACCTGAGCACCTCTGCCCCCACCCCTGCGGACAGGGGGAGACACAAAGATCTCTGTAGGATGGAAAAGCGCTCTGTCCCCAGAAGAAAGTACTGTACATCTTTCTCTCCTCTCTCACCTTCAAAGGCGTCCTCTTCTCTCCCTCCTGTCCATCTTCTGAATCAAGCCGATCTGAGATGAGGCAAACCCCCTGTGATCTTATTGCCATCTCCCTTTCTTTTTTGTGTAGTCATCTTTTTTTTTTTTAGTAATTACCAGCAACTCTCCCACCTGTCCTCCCCTTTAAGGTTTTTAACTTGGCCCATTACCCTGATTCTGCATAACCTTTGCTAGGAGAGGAGGAGCGAAAGCCCTGTGTGTTCCCCCGTAAATGTGTTTCTGACCCTTGATGGAGAGAAATCCAAGAAAGGGTGGCGAGGAGCGTGGTGTCCAGCAGTCCGCCACAGAGGGGCAGCGTTGTCCAACACTGCGGCCTTCTGCTCCCTTGCATCTTTGTATCCATCGGCTGAGGAGGCCTCCCACCCTGAGGTGGTGCCCTGTTCTTAGGCACACAGCTCACTTCGGCCACAAGCCCCCTTTCTAGCGCGTTTGCCCCTACTGACCAGCAAGTCAGGCTCCCTGTTAGAAACGTGACCAGGGAATTTATTACAGACTCCTTTTCAAATATTTGATTTCACTTTATTAGAAACTCTTTAGTAGTCCCCTGCTTACAGGAGACCACTCTTCATTCACTTCAGAGGGCCCACGAATACCCTAGAATTATACAGAGAATGTGGAGTAAGTGCATTTTCCAGGGGAGGAGGCTGTAACTTAAACCAGACTCGCCAAGATGGCCATGACCTTCCAACATCTAGTGAGCTCTGAACCGTTAGCAGCTCCCGGCCTAGAGGGGGGCCCGGGCCCAACAGCACAGCGCCATCTCTAGTGAGTGCTTGCAGAGCTCTGGTAAAGAGTCCAGAGCTGCTGGGCCCCACTCATCCTGCTTCTCAGGAGCCCCCTTCCCTGTCCCCAGGCCCTCAGCCCTCACACTGATGCTTCCGGTCACCTTCATCCATCTCTTTCTCAGGCTTCCCTGACCACACTCTGGCCTCCTGTCTTTCCAAGATCTTGCTGAATCACATTCAAGGGGTCCCGCTACATTTCTGTCTCTCCCACCTGGCTGTCGTCTCCTTCAGAGAAGTGACAATTACTAATACATTAACATCTCCACACAGCCCAGTCAGCACCCGGCATATGACAGCAGGCGCAGACTTCAGAGTGGGGGGGGGGGCGTGGTTGGCCGCCGTTTCTCCTTTGCATGTTGTGCCACCTTACACACCCACCCAAGAGGAAGCCCTCCGCCTTCGGTACACTTCATGTGGAAACAGCAGCTCCTCCCACCAGCCCTGCAACTGTTTGGCATTCTCTTTCCTCTAATGGCTTATTTTAGGTGATGAAACCCTAACATACAAATCTAACAAATTTTGTCAATGTCGTGTGACATAAAAAAAATTGAAAAACAAACATGTCTTTGGGTTCTTTTAACTTCTCTAAGAGCAAAGACATGCTTATCACATCAAATTGGTACAAAATATATTAAACCTTGAGTTGGGCTTCAGGGAAATTCCAGTAACACTGAAAAATAGTGATATATCTGTAATGTAAATTTTTACAAAAGGTTAAATTCATATACTGCTCTTAAAACTGAAAATACTTTAAGATACATTTAAAATAATGTGCATAATATTATACATATAAATATTCCTGAGTGATTTTTTTTCCTCTGAATTTTAAAATGCAATCTTGCATTTTCTTTTTTTGTAATAGATATGGGGTTTACTGGAAAGCTTGTTTACTGGTTATCTTCTAAGCTATCTTCTTGGTTTAGGACATGTGTCTGGATGCTGGCTTTAGGTCCTAACTCTGCCTTTGTGCCTGCTCTCCATTAAGCGGAAGGGCCTGTGGTGACCACCGAGTACGCCTGCCTGGGCTGTGTGCACCCCATATCGATCGAGAGCCCCGAGTTGGAGCCCATCTTGACACACGCCATCCAACACTTCAACAACAACACTAAACACGCCTACCTCTTTGCTCTGGGAGAAGTAAGAAGAGCCCAAAGACAGGTTTGTTTTTCAATTTTTCATGTCACACAAATTTGTTAATATCTTTACCTTTAACACTGAAAAATAGATAATAAAGAGGATGAGGGTATGATTAGCCACCTTTTCCCTTTTACATATCACACTACCCTGCTGTACATATCTGTCATGTTTTATATTTTTATAAATTTGTGCATTGCTTTTATAACTAAAAATACATCAAGTAATTTTTTTGGGGGGGTGCTGGGGATCGAACTCAGGGCCTTGTGCTTTCTAGGCAAGAGCTCTGCTACTGAGCTAAATCCCCGACCCCTCAAGTAATACTAGAATAACCAAGCATAATATCATGTACTTGAAATGTCCCTGAGAGATGGGTCTAAACTAGGGGTGGGAGGAAAATGTGTGTTTGCACGGCCGGCAGCGAGGCCCTGTTCTGTGTTTTCTGTGGATGGCAGAAGGCAAAGGGTTTCCTTCTTCGTCAAAGTGAGCG
>PVJO010001947.1:0-14303 GCA_004026905.1 Hystrix cristata
GGAGACCCCACAACCCACTCTGCTCTCATTTGACTTGACAAGTCAAGTCCAAAGGCTCAGGCGGCACTAGAGAGGCTGGGAGGGTTGGGTAGAGTGGGCGGGTAGGGAGGGAGCACTGGTCCGGCCCATGAGTGCCTTCCAGGCCAGGAGAAGGCGGAAGGTCTCAGGCACTAGGGCATTGCAGGTGGTGGTGAGCAGGAAGGACCCTGCTGGGAGTGGAGTACCTGAGAGTTGAGGCTGCAGTGCTGCCTGTGGGGCGTGTGTGTGCTCTGCACGGAGCAGTCATGTGGGAGTGGAGCTTTGTTCGTGTGATGCGACACAAACCTTTGTACTTCCCCCAGACCTATTGGAACTTAGGGACAAAAATCTTCATTTCCTCAAGCATGCGTGCATGGACTAAATGGGCGCGTTTGTTATGATCCCACTGTGTGTCAGGCTCAGTTAGGGCTGGGGGAAGGTGTAGAGTACTCAACCACCCATTTGTCTAGGGCTGACAGGGGGCCTCCTGGCATGTAGTATTTCAGTTCCAGGATGAGGAAAGTCCAGACAGAATGGGCCAGGTTAGTCACCCTTGTCAGACATAAACATAGATTCTTGTTTTCCAAGGGGAAAGATCGTACGTTACAGGCATGGCACACTCAGTGGGAAATTTATACGGATTTGTGATGTCCCGGAAGGGAGGAGACTCTCTCAGTTCATCATTCCCGGGTGCCTCTGGGCTCGGCATAGGCAGGAGTGCAGGGGCAGAGAGCTCTTTGGCAAGTGGATCCCTGGGGCCTGAGTTCAGCTGCCTACATCCGGCTCCTGACCAAGGCCCCCTCTTTGAAGCCCACTGTGAGGGTATCCTGTCTTTCTTCCCTTGGAGCTGAGTGGAGTATGCCCATTGGGTCAACTTAGCTTCTTATGGCTTTGGTGTGTCGCCATCTGTTACTAAATGCGTTCTTTCCCTCACACACTGGTCTCGATAATCTCACAGGTGCCAGGCACTGTGCTGGGGACACATAGGCAGTGCATTGAGCTCAGGGCCTGGCACACAGGCCCTGGTAACCTGGTAAATGCAAACAAAGCCCTGCTATCCCAGCAAGCTGGGGCAGCTTGGGAGCCAGCCAGCTCTAGATGCTTCCTCCCTCCGCTTTTCACTGAGGGTAGCTGGTGGGAAGGAATTCATTAAGTCTGTAGGACATGATCCATCCCTGCCTGGCCTTCCCTGGGGTAGACACCCCGGGGAGCTCCCCCGCCAGGCACTTCTCTGGTGCCTTTGTCCTCGGAGGTCTGCAAGAGGCCTTGGGAGAATGGAATCTTGCACCCTTCTCTTGGAAAAGCCATTTGTCCATTGAAACGCAATTTACTTCTGAAAGGAAGAAAAAGACAAGAAAGGCCACTGGAATGAGAGTATTTCTGGAGCCTGCAAGCCAGCTGCAGAGTAAATGGCCTCTATGGAGGTGAGGTCTTGGACAGACTGTAAGGGTGCCTGGGTGTGCATCTTGCCCCGACCCCCTCACTCCGATGCTAAATAAATGCTGTTGTGGCCAACAATGAAAATCAGAAATTATTTTTATTCCTTCACATGCTGAAACAGAAATCCAATGCAGGAAAACCCTGAACTGACAATGTAATAGATAGTAGAGTTCAAAGAGAATAAATTTAAAGAACGAAGAAGGAAATTTCTAGAGGGGATACTCTGTGTGTTCCAGTGGCCATGATGTGTCTAAGCAGGCTGCCTCTCACCGTGGTGCACGTGTGCAGGAGCTTCTGATGGTACAAGTGGAGCTAAGACGCACAAAAAGGCCCACCATGGGAATGTGCTGGGGCGTGTGTGTGCATGTATGTGTATGTGCGTGTGTGTGTGCATGTGTTCCTATCAACACATATACACATTTATCAAATTACATCTGCTTTTACCTTTAAAATTTTATGAACGTGAGCATATGGCACATTATCCTGCCATAGAGTGTGTGTGGATGTGGGTGTGTGTGTATACACATACACAAGCAGGCCTGCTTGGCACACACTCCCCAGCACACGCACGTCTGTGACAGAGAAACTCTTTGGAGATGTGAGCCTGGGAGTGCGTGGGGCTGTGGGTGAGGAGATATCCCCGGGACCCCAGCCTGGCCCTTGGCCCACCAGGCCAGGAGAGCATTTCCATCCATCTCCAGCCCCCATCACCTAGGCAGCTAATTCCTCTGAGCCCCTCTGCCTTATTAAAGTCACAGATCACTTTCCTGAGCTTCATGCTGTCAAGACCAGCCAGCCCGAGTTCAAACCCCCTCCCGCCAGCCAGCCTCTCCTTGAGGGCTGGGGGTGGAGGTGAGGGCCCCTGCAGCCCCTCCTCAGTTTGATCTGCACGCCGCCTTGCCGTGATCAGTGAGGTCGCCTCAGATTCCTTCAGTAAAGCCCTTGGCAGGGATACAAGGGCCGTCACAGCTGTTCTGCACAAGCCCGCTTCCAAAGGCGAGGACAGGGCCGGCCCACTTGAAGCGGCTCCTCGGCGGAGGGGTGCGAGGCTGGCTGAGGGTTTGGAGAACACTTCTCCCGTCCCTGGCTGCCGCGGCCTCCCCTGTTATGAAATATGGATGGTACCGGTTCCAGCGTTCGGAGACTCGCTGGCAGCGCCGAGCGTCTCCAAAGGCCCGCCTTGTGCATGCACCTAAACACTTCACTGAGCAATCTGTCAACATGTCAGCAACACATGTTTTGTAAAAAGCTTCCAGTGGGAGTAATGACTCCCACCAGGACTTCCAAAATGCTTTGAATTCAGCAGATTTCTATTGCGGGCATCCCCTGGGGTGCCTTTTACAATGCCTACATTTCAGAAATTTGAGCCACAGACCCCTGGGGGTTTCCTTTCATAATGCCTCAAAATGTAGGGTTATATTGTTGGAAGTCCCCATGGGGTCTTTATTAATACCTGAATTCTGAGGAACTGGAAATTACACAGGGCACTGCAGGGGCCCAGATCCACACCAGGAAGAAGAGAAAAACTCTGTGGGGAGATTTTTTTTCTTCATGCAAGAGTGAAAGAGAAGAATTTGCTAAAGGACAAAATTGAGTGTGTTTGAGCTTCCTTCATTTAATCTGCCTTCTAGAACGCTACAGTAAAATCTGCAATGGGGAAGGGGGGAAATGACTTTTCTATTTTTAAATCTCACTTTGATATTTTAGGGGCCAGAGTATGTTCTCTTTAAACACCCAGTGTCGAGGGGTATTGTCTAAAAAAATAAATGGTTTTTCTTTTTGGTAACTGCCAACACCTCCGCCGCGCCCCTCTCCACACCCCCTCTGGGGTATCCCCTCTTCCTGAGCGCTGTTAAACTCTTGCAGTGCGCTCCCGTCTCATTATCATTAACCGTTTGGGGTCGGTTTGAGATACTGGCCCCTGTGCTCGCCTCTCCTCCCCACCCCTCCTCTCTTTTCTCCTCCCCTCTGTGCATTAAAGATGAGAAAATCAACCTTGGAGATGGTCCAATTGCCCAAGCGAACTGGTTTCAAGCCATTGCAGCCAGTTGTGGCCATCAGAATAGGAGATAGCAAGGCTGCTGCTATTTCTTTTTGCTATTGAAGTCTTGAGAGGGCAGAGGGGTGAGGGGTGCCTTCCTGCTCCCCTGTGTGCACACTTGCACACACATACACACGTACATACACACAGTGCACACACACACACAGTGCACACGCACTAGTTTTGCTTGTAACTCGTCCCAGCCTCTACCTTGTATACATTCACCTCCAGTGCTGTTTTTTAAAAAGTTACAAGGCTTAAACATGTTAAGTCCGGGGTTAATTTAAGCTGCCTTTTCCCTTCTAAATCTGGCACTGACTGGCTTGCTGAAAAGAGGTCTCTTGCTCTCTCTATTTCTATTACAGTTTCATTGACTGGGACGAGAAAATAACATTGAGAGCTTATTTGCAGCAGGCAAGGCCAAGAAATTCTAAGTTGCTGATAAGACCCTCCTCCGCCTCCTCGCTCTTCCCCCTCCCTGAGTCCCTCCTCCCTCCTTCCTACCAGAGTGACTGGATCACACAGGGGACTAGGGAACTCACATTTCCCCCCTCGGTGAGACTCCCAGACGGTGCTCAACCATCTGTGGTCCCCTGGGCCCAGCTGAGGGGCCCAAGGAGGGGGGCTTGCCCCTCAGGAGCTGGTTGGGTCAGACACTCTCAGAGATCTTCTGCACCCACCCTCGCAGGCTGATTAATTGAGCAGTTGCATCATTGATTCAACTTTTGTGATTTGGTGCCAGGGTGCTGGCTGCGGCGTTCCTGAGCTTTGCCTCCCTCCCCTGGGTTTGAGCTGCAGGATTCCTGTCTTTTTTTTTTTTTTTCCCCTAGTTGGATTTTCCTCCTCCTTGGTGCCATACTGGACCCTCTCTGCCAGCAGTGGAATTGGCCCCCAAGTCCCCTGCTGCCACCCACCCCTAGCCAGGAAGTCTTGGTGGCTCCTGGAGTGTCTGGATGGGGAGGGGCTGTGGGCCTAGCAGATCCCAGGAGGGGCCTTTTCTCCTCCCAGCAGGCCCCGTGTGCCTCAGCAGGGGCGGGGAGACTGAGAGGGCCAGGAGCCCTGAGGCGCTGATTTGACATTTTTAGCCAAAGACATTTGTTCAGACCAATTTCCAAGTAGCTTTGGGTTGGAGTGCATTCTCTTTTTTTCTTTTCTTTCTTTCTTTCTTCTTCTTCTTCTTCTTCTTTTTTTTTTTTTTTTTTTTAAATCCTGGGCCTATTTTTCCTTTTCTTTTCAAAGTGATGAAATAGAATCTGGCCCTGGGAATCCCATTCTTGCCATTGTTTCCCCAAGCCACCTTCTCCTGCCTGATCAAGAAGACCATGGGACATTCGTGTCCCAGTGGTGCTGGGTCTTAGACCACCTCTGGGTCCTCTGAGGGCTGTAGACTCTCCAGGAGGCTCGTATCCCAGCGTGGGGCCTGGCCTGGGAGCTGCTGCAGGCCGAGGGCCACTATCCTCCTACTGTTGTCCTTCTCAGAGACATGGGCAAGCGATGAAGTCTGTCCAGTTTTTCCCACAGCCTCTGACCTGGGGGTCAGCCGGTGGGCAGTGGTTCTGGCAAGAAAATTTAACCCATTTTCCAAGAAGACAGACTTTCCCCAAACAAGGCCCGAACCATGTAACCAGAAGTTCACAGTCAGAACCTCTTAAATTTTCTTTAAATGGGGATGGCATTCCAAGAGGCACCCTCACTTAAATAAACCAAACACAAAACAATTAAAAACAACCAGAACCCAGACAGTAGAAATTCCTTCTCCTGTGGGCCTCCAAATAAACAAGGAAGCCACTACCTTGCGGAAAAGAGAGAATTACAAACTTAGATTCCCCAGAAAAACCCATCCCGTGTGCCAAACTAGATGGCGCACCTCCTTCCAGCGTTGCAATCCTTGTAGCTCGGGAGAAGGAGGTGGGCGGGAAGGGGGGCCCTTGAGCCCCAAACAGATGTCCAGTGAGTGGAGGCCAAAAAGCCTCCTCTGAGCAGTGATTTATTTTATTTTTTAGATCTATATGTTTTGGCCACATTTATTTATTTATTTCCAAAGGGCTATTTTTGGTGGCTGCCTGGGCTCCTTTGTAGCAGAGCCCCCTTTTCTAGAATTTCCTTTCCTTTATTAGAGTTACAGCTCAGCTTTGTGCGGCCCCCGGGGGAGCCGGCCAGCCGCTGGCAATTTCTCTCAGACACCCAATTACCCCCTGACGTCAGCGCGCCTCGCCCCGCTCCCCTGGGTGCCTGCATTTTTTTCCTTTGTAACACTAATAGCTGGCTAGCTAAGTGCCTGTCGGCTCCTTGGCAGAGGAGTTGATTGTGTTTTCGGCTGGATACTAAATCCAAAAACTATGTAAAAATGTCAATAGGTGAGTGCACATTGATTTTGGTTAGTCACAGTGATATTTGAGCCCCTTTGGGGACTCTGTCTGGGGAAGTATTTTACAAGAAAGATAATATAACAGAAAATTACTGGAGCTCCGCGAGTCTCTGGTGGGTTTCTTAGGGGCCTGCTAAATTGCTGTAGAATCAACAAATGCTTTATTAATCTAAATTTGTGGTTTTGTTCTTTCTTCTCTTCAGAAGGTTGGAGTTTTAATGATGCAGGCGGCTCCGGCGGCCAGGCTGGGCAGCCACGGCCTGCACGTTGGCTGACGGGCTGGGGGACCCTGGCTGGTAATGAACTCTCAGAGGGCCTGGGAGCAGGGCGGCTCTGCTTCCAGCCGGCTTCCTGGGGGATGTGGAGCAGGCGCTGGGCTCGCCGCTTGCCAGGCCGAGGTCTGTGCGAGCAGATAAAGTGAGGGGCTGGGGGCCTGGAACAGCTGTGCCGGCCAGGCTGACTGGGGGAGGCTGATAAGAGCCCAGAAGGAGCCCATGCGGGTAGCATGGCAGCGCCAGAAATCTGACGGGGTATCACGACTGGCAAAGAAAGTTAAACAGGGCCGGATCCGGGGGATGGTTGGCAGACCTGCGGAGAGAGATAATGGTAATTGATGGAATCAGAGTCGCAGCACAGCCTTGTGTTTTCTTGGCAATTAATTCCCCCCTCCCCCCAATTTCTAACCCCCTGGCATTCTTTGAGCCCAGGATGCCCCATGAGCAGTCTGCATGCTCAGATAATCAGCACATGCCCTCCTTGCTTTAGGAGGCGGGAGTGAGGGAGATGCATGTGGCCAAGAAAAGACACAATTAGAGACCTGGTTTTAAAAAAATAAAAAAGAATATATTACAAACAAACAAGTCGCAGAAGAAAACCCCACTGAAAAGTTAAGGACGTGTCACTCCGGGAGCTCATCTGATCTTGCTCTGGAAGGGAAGGAGGAAAATCGATGTCTTTGTAAGAGTACAGGCTGCGCATCTCCTGGCTGGGCAGGACAATGTGGAGTTGGGCCAGCCCCAGTGCATGCCTGTGCACGCACACACACGCACATGCGTGCCCCCTAAAGATGCTGCGGGGAAGACAGCATAATGGGATGGCAGTTGGTACCGGATACAGATGTGCCTGCTTCTCCTGTGCGTGTGTCCTGCCCCCCTCTACCTTTTGTCCCTTGAAAGGCATCCCTGCTCCACAATGGCCTAGGCAGGCTGTTTCCCACCGCCGCAGGCTCACGCCGCCTGCCTGCTCTGTGGGTGAGGCTTTCAGCCGGCTTTTTGTTGTGTCCCTGACAACGTGCACACGCTGGGACACACCTGCTTCAAAACACGCGTGACCGCACAACTCTGGCACTTGTGCCCAGTCCACTGCTTTGCTCTGGCTTGCTGCTTCCTAAGCATTTCCCACTATGCCCCAGGGAGTCTCCATGCTGGTTCCAGGACCTTAAGCAAATAAAACACTCCAAAAAATTTCCCTGGAGTCTTTTGAAATTAAAATTGGTGTGCAGTAAACCTGCGTGTCACTCCAACGTGCAAGGCACAGGCCCCAGAATAACTGGAAATTGTATAAAGGAAGCCGTCAGGAGCAGCCTTCTAGGTGATTCTACCTGGTGCTTATCCCCTGCTGCAGGGTCCTCCTGGTAGGTAATTATTGTTTGGAAAGGAACCAGTTATTGGCAGGTGATACCATGAGCCACTGAGACCTTTAAAAAAAATCACACCCTTGTCTCCTTTCCACACATTCTTGGGCTTTTCCTATTTCTTGGAGCTGCCTTACTCCCAGCCATCTTTTGGTTGGGCGACATCAGTTCTGTACTCAGAAGCCTGGTGGCAGAGGAATCCAGTGGGGAAGGACTGAGATGCTTCTGATTTTGTTCTAACCTTTTGTCTATTTGCAACCCACCTTGGGAGAGACTGAGATTAGAGTTACTTGGAGGCAAGGTCCTGAGCACAAGCAATTCTGGAAGGTCAGAAAAAGGTGTGTGAAAGCCTCCTGCCCCAAGCCGAGGACATTCCTCCACCAGCCTTTGGGTGACGCCCCCGCCCCCCCAGCTTTGTCTGCTCTACAGGGTGGAAGGAAGGAGGGTCTGGAAAGGAGGTTCCCTGGTGACTTCTGAGCCGTCAAAGCCAGGCCAGAGGCCTCCAGGCCCCTCAGCCTCCTCTTGAAAAAGCTTTGCAGGCCCGCAGCTGTTTTGGGGCCTGGTGAAGGAAGAGAGAGGGGGCTGGTCCTTTGTCCCTTCGAGGAGGCCTCCCGGAGGCCCGGGCCTGCATGGAGGGCAGCCACATTAACCTTCCACCCTGGGTGGGTGAGGGGGGCTCGCCTGAGGTCAGTCACATAATGAGGCCAGGTCCCTGGCTATCCCCTGCCCAGGCTTCAGCAACAAAGACCCAGTCAGGCTGCACAATAAGGGGGAGGTGGCCAGTGGGGGTGGGTAGGTGAGGCCACAGCGGCCTCTGTGGCCCAGGGTTTCCTTCCAGTCCACCCCATGCTGGGCACTTCAAAGGGCAAGAGGAGAGGCCAGGGGCCTGGGCCTTTTTCTCCTAAAGCCACCGGAGGTGGAAAAACACCTTGAGAACCTGTAGAGTCAGGTTTTTGGAATCTGGCACCATGGGGAGTCCCTGGTATGGGGTCTTTCTCTGGCAGTCTTGTCTCACTCTTTGTTTGGAGTTTGAGCTTGTAATGGTCCAATTACTTAAACCAGAGCTTCCCAGCATTTCAGCAAAGATGATGCTAATACTAATAATAAAATATCCTGAGTCTGGAGATGCGTGCTGCTGAGTTTGGAGCATATTCTCATGTGTATCTCAGTGACTTCTCCTTACTTAGTGAGGCTGGCAAGCAGGTATGCCAACACCTGTTTTTCTGGTGACAGGAAAGGAGGCAAGAGTCATTTCTCCTCATTATGTCCTTGAGTTCTCACTGTGATGGTGAGACTTGGGCATTTGGTTCTCACTTTACAGATGGATCCACTGGGACTCAGAGAAGATAAACCTGCCTGAGATCACACACCTGGCTCTACCTTGTACCCACCCTTGGCTCCTGTTAATTAATAGAAGATCTCTGTGCCTCCATTTCCTCATCTGTAAAATGGGGATAAGAATAGTTCATTCCTGCAGGGCTGCTGGTGGATGCTTGGAAATGATGTGTGTAAGGGCCTGCCTTGTACCTGGCATACAGTAAGTGCCCAATAGGCAGCAGCTACTCTCTCTTTCTTGTACTAAAATTGTCCAGTCTGGATTCCAGGTTCCAGAATCAGTTTGTCTTTTGTCTAATGAACAACAAATAAAATAAAAATTTGTGCTTTTGCTGAGGGATCATTCATCTGACTTGCTTGGTATAGTAGTGTGGAAGGGAAGCCCAGGGAGGGAAGGGACCTGCTCCGCTCACAGAGTGAGTAGGGTGTTGGGATGGGAGTCAGAGGCTGCCACCAAGGGCCTCTGTCCCCTGTCTTCTGGTGGAGGAATGTGTAGGTGTTGGAGGATTCTCCTTCATGTCATTTTCTTCACAGGTGACTAAATCATATTTTGTACCTTGGAAATGTTCACCAGTATTTCCCGAGATCCTCTTAACTCTTCCCCAAGAAGCTGTTAGGAGTAACCAAAATTTGGCTGCCTTGTCCTCTTTACTTGTCACTGTGCTGGGGGGCACCTGCCTGAGACAGAAGGTGTCAGAGTCCTTCCTGGGTAGTGGAGGGCAGGGCATCTCTTCCTGTCCCCAGAGCCCAGCGCAGGTCCTGTGGTGGGTGCCTGCTGCAGGGGAGGAGGGCACAGGGCCCCGGACCCTTGGGAGTCTGAGCAATGCAGAGAGGCAAAGAGAAGGCCACCCATGGGGCAGCTAGTGCCCAGGTCATACGGTTTCTGACCCTGCTTGCAGATGGGCAGTGACTGTGTGTTTTTGACATGCAGCTAGAAAGTGCTTTGAGAAGTAGCTGGAGGCACCAAAACGTGTGGAGTTAGAAATTTCATGCATCCAGACCAGCTGAACAGGCCCCTAGTCTCTGGGGGAATTGAATGGCCTTCCATAATCATTTGGTACAATGAAGACTTCGTATTGTTTGCTCACTCCTCCAAGCATCTGACTTTTTGGGAGTGGGGGTTAGGGAAGTACGCTGATGCCTACCCGAATAAGAACAACCGTGGCCTCCAGGTGTTTGGTCTTCCTTGCTTCCCTCTTTTGTTCCCTCCCTCTTCTCTCTTTCCATTCACCCAATGAATGGACGAAGCATTCTTCTCTGTTTTTTTTTTTTTTGGTGCCGGGTATCGAACTCAGGGCCTTGTTCTTGCAAGACAAGCACTCTAATCACTGAGCTAAATCCCCAGCCCCTGACGAAGCATTCTTATACCCTGCGCTAATAACAGAGGTCCGCAGAAATGAGCAGGGCGGCTAGAGGAGAACACTGTGGGACAGACCGAGGAGGGATGTCGTGGACACTGGCATTGGGGCTTTCGTGAGACTCGGCCGTGGCCTCAGCACCAACTGACCATATGAACTTGACTCCGTCACTGACCTGCTCACCGTCCTCATGGGATGAGGATGTTGAACCGAGTGCCAGTTCTGGTCCTGCATCTCCCACTGCGAGGAATACAGAGAGCTCTCTCTCAAACTGACTTAAGAATAAACCTCAGGCCTGGCTGGGTCCTCGGAGTTCATTGCTCTTGTGCGCTCATCCCTCCATTTCTCTTTGTTGGCTTCTCTCTCTGCCAGGGTTTTTCTAAAGGAGTACGAGTTAGTCCTCCTGCCCCAGCGCTCCAGGCTCACACCCTCCTTGCTCAGGTAGAGCATCTCTTTCCTGTCGTGTTGGGAGGTCTCAGGATTCACTCAGATTGGCTCAGATCGGTTCTGTGTCCACCTGTAAGCCTATCTCTGTGGTTGGGGATGCAGGATGCAGTGGTACCTGGCTGAGCACAGGTCTCATATCACACAGAGGAAGGATGTTCACTCAGGGAAGATGGCCCTGCATCACAGAAGGCAGGGATGATGCTCAAGAGGCCCAGAGGCATGAAGTATTTTGCCACAGTCGTCACTGTGAACTTTGTTCGTGCCGGAGACACCTCACTGCTGGGTTCTAAGCCCAGTTATGCCTCTTGCTGGGCACACTGTTTAACTCACCATGCCTCAGTATGCTCATCTGTAAAATGGAACAAACAGTCATATACACCACATGGGGTTGTTGTGAGAATGAAATCCTTAGTCTGCGCAAAGCAATGAAAGCCCTAGTCTGAGCAGAGCAATGCTTGGCACCTGATAAATGCTTAAATAAACATTAACTATTGCTATTTTCATTCCTTCACTCGCTTTCACGAATTCTCACCCAATCAGAGAAGCAAGTAAATTAATCATAGCCTACCTTTGCAGAGCCCAGAGGGCTTTTCTGATTATTTTTCACTCACTTGTTTAAGAAATATTTTTAAGGGCCAAGCACAGTACTAGGTTAAGCTCGGGACAGGGATGGATGGTCAGCCCTGCTTTCATGAAGGTTGCCGGGTAGCTTCACTGTTCTTAGCTTTTCATCTGAGTGGTAGGGACGGTGCAGAGAGGCTGCTGAAGAGAACAGGTGTGCAAGTGTGCCACAGCCCAACAGTGGCTCTTTACCTGGCATGTCGCCAGTGGGCGGACATCAGTTGTCCACCCAGGAGTCTCCCCCCTCGCTTCCCTGCACCCTTTCCCAAGGCTCCCTTCGCTGTGGCTGCTCCCCATGGCTTCCGTGCTGCCCGCAAGATGGATGAGGTGGTCACAGGGTCTCTCCGTGGTCTGCCTGGGGATGCGGTCACACTTGGGTTCGGGCGTTGGCCCCTTGCGAGAGCCATGGTAACCCCCCCCCACCTCACTGCCGCTTGGGGCTGAGCGTCATGTGGGGCTCCACGGGGGCTTGGGTTTGGTTGCATGCAGACCCCTTGGCTCTGTGCACCGGGATGCGTGCTGGGACTCTGCCAGGGAACCCCCAGGGAGGAAGAAGGCCCCGCTGTTTTCTCCCTCCAAGCCCATGACAGGCATCCTCACCTGTCATGCGCTGTGCAGAAGAAATGGGGCCGCAGGAAGCAGCTCTTGGCCCTCAGCACCAGGAGCCTAACAGCGGCTGTGTGCCCAGGCCTCTGGCCATCACCGTACTGGGTACTGGTGGGACGGCTGCTGACCCCTTCTCACATGCCTCATCTTCTTAAAATTCTTGGTCTTAGGGATACATTTATTCATGCCACACAATAGATGGTACTCACTTGTGGGCATGCGTGCGCCAAGTACAGCTAGCAGGCAATGACCCTGAGCAGGTGCAGGATGTGAGCCTCTGAAACTTTACTTCTCTGTCAGCACTCTTGGTTTTACAAATGATGCCGCTCATAATCCCATTCCTACCCAAACCTCCCGGTGGACTTATATACCGTAGGACTGCATGGAGACCCAAATATTTGTAAGGATGCTTTGGGACATCTCTGGGCAGGATCCACAGCTTAGGCTGTACCAGAGCCCCACAGCCAGTGACTTGGTTTAATACCTCAACATCGCCCCTCAGATGTATTTTTTGAGAATCCTTTATTTTAACCTATGAAGAAACAAGCCAGGTGTGGTGGCACATGCCTGTTGTCCCAGTACTTTGGGAGGCTGAGGCAGGGGGATTTCGAGTTGGTGGCCAGCTTGGGGTACCTAATGGGATCCTGTCTCAAAAAATAAAAAAAGAAACAAGATTCAGTAACTAGCTCAAGGTCACTCAGAAACATAGCTGAGCTTAGAGGCAAATTCATGCCTCTCTGACCCTAAAACCCAAGTTCTTGGTCACTAAGTTACATTTTCCTGCAGAGCGAATACTGGCATAGACTCAAGCATCTTCCTGAAAGTGCCTGATTTTCTGTCCACAAGTTAAAAATTTCAGACCAGAAGTTGCCAGGAGAAGCAGGGAAGTTGCCAGAAGTTGATAAACTGGAGAGGACTTTTGTACCTATTCCTTATGTCTGTGTATACACCCCGAACTTACCTTTCCATAGAACCTGCTGCCCTGCCAGGGAGCAGACCCTTCCTGGTGACTAGAGGCCCAAAGGCCGCCGCAGTAAATCAGCTACTGCAAGAAGAAAGGGATCGATGACCATGATCAGGTGCCTTGGCTGGAGCCATTGGCTGCTGGGGCAGGTCACCTCTCCTGTCTCAGTGAGCTCCCCAGGGCCTGTGTGTGGCCAGACGGGGTTTCATTAAGTTTGCTCGCAGACCTCCTCCCCATCCACAGAACTGCACCTGGCCCCTCATCTCCTTGTTTGGAGGTTTGCACCGCCGCCCCGCCCACCCGACCCTGGGCTCACTGGGAAGCCTCCTGGTGCTGCTGTCTCCCGTCCAGCAGGAGGTAGGAGGCTTCCAACAGGCAGCACATTGTTGCCTCTTCTGGGACTTCTCTGATCTGCACTTTTCCTCCAAATGTATTGATTATTGTTGTTATCAGTAAGGTTGAAGCATCTTTGGAGAAAGGATTGGGATCTTGACAAGCTTGTGTTCACTTTCTCGGCCCAAATCAGCAGCTAACCTAGGGGTAAGCCTCACCTTGCCCTCTAGGAAATGGGGCTACTGAAGACTTCCTTGCGTAGTGATGAGGCTTTAGTGGGGTAATGAGTGTGAAGGGCTGCACCGCACTGCATACTGGGGCTTGGTCATTGAAGGGTGGACCAATAACAGGACACACTGGGAGCCAGGTGAGTAGGCTGGCAGGCTCAGTTGGGAGGTGGCAGGAGGGGCTGGTGGGACAGTTCAGGCCACGGTACCAGAGTAGACCCAGGAGAGGCACAATCTGTGGTAGGGCTGGGCTGTTGCCCTGGGAGCCCCGTGAGACTTATGGGGTCCCCAGTGGGAAGAATGGCCCCTTCAGCTGCTACCACAGGCCTGTCACCCACCCGGACACCTCCACTGGTGACCTGGTCTGTCGCCAGCCTTTGTGGAGCTAGGTGGAGACCATAGCAATGGCGCACTGTGCCTCTGGGGCTGCAGGTGCCCTGGGAGGGCTGCTTGCAGCAATGTGGTGGGCTTCTTGTCCTGGCAAATGGACACACAGGCACCGTGACCCTCTGAGGGCCTCAGGGGTGGGCTCTGGTATTGCTGACCAGGAAAGCAGCATACCCTTGCCTAAATCTGCCTACAGCCTAAACCATCACAGTGATGAGTAAATACAAGCAAAAGCATAAATAGAGCAAATCACTCCTAGACCACCTTCTGCTGCTGTAACAGAACAACAAAGACTGGGTAATTTACAAACAGTACAAGTTTATTTGGCTCATATTTCTGGAAGCCAGGAGGGCCAGGTTGCAGGTCCCAGTCTGGTGAGGGCCTTTTTGCTGTGTCCTGATGTGGTGGAAGGCATCCCATGAGTCAGAGCATGCTTGAGCAAGAGAGGAGAGGAAGGGGAAGGGTGGCAAGCTTCTCCTTTGTCAGGAGCCCACTCTTGTGATATCTAACCCGCTCCCGTGATAA